>CAUYPK010077612.1:0-22745 GCA_963574355.1 Loris lydekkerianus | reverse complement strand
CCTAAAAATAGACTTGCCATTTGATCCTATAATTCCTTTACTAGGTTTATATCCAGAAGACCAAAAGTCACAATATAACAGAGACATCTGTACCAGAATGTTTATTGCAGCCCAATTCATAATTGCTAAGTCATGGAAGATGCCCAAGTGCCCATCGACCCACGAATGGACTAGCAAATTGTGGTACATGTATACCATGGAATACTATGCAGCCGTAAAGAAAGATGGAGACTTTACCTCTTTCATGTTTACATGGATGGAGCTGGAACATATTCTCCTTAGCAAAGTATCTCAGGAATGGAAGAAAAAGTACCCAATGTACTCAGTCCTACTATGAAGCTAAATCATAGCTTTCACATGAAGTCTATAACCCAACCAAAGCACAAGACTATGGGGAAAGGACCAAGGAAGGGGAAAGGTTTTGGTGGAGGGAGAGTAATGGGTGGGGCCACATCTATGGTGCATGTTAGAATGGGTACAGGTGATTGCACTAATGTACACACCTATGATTTAACAATAAAAAAGTAATAATAATTATTGCTATAGCTTTCATGAGGACTGATGATTAAGTTTGTGAAGTCATCCTAGAGAAAGTGCTACATACTTCATTACTGAAGATCACTGCTATCTCCTTTCAAGTACTCCCCCGGAGAAACTATGCATCAATGCTAGTGCCTACTCCACTCTTCAAAGCAGTTTTGGAATGCTTTTTCTAGAATGCACTGTCATCATATTATCCCTGATGTCCTGAATGTCATCAAATGTCTTCCTTTCGATCTTTCCTTTATTTGGGTAAAGAAAAAAGTCATTGAGGGCCAGATGAGTAGGAAAGGTATTCCAATACAGTTATTTGTTTACTGGCTAAAAACTCCCTCACAAATTGTATGGCACAAGGTGATCCACTGTCATGATGCAAGAGCCATGAGTTGTTAAAAAGTTCAGGCCAGGGCAGTGCCTGTGGCTCAAAGGAGTAGGGCACTGGAGGTGGCGCATTCAAACCCAGCCCCGGCCAAAACTGGAAAAAATAAATAAATAAATAAAAGTTCAGGCCATTTTCATCTAACTTTTTCACACAGCCTTGCTAGCACTGCCAAATAGTAAACTTGATTATCTGTTTGTCCAGTTGGTACAAATTCATAATGAACAATCCCTCTGATTGCATCCTTTTGACACTTGCTTTGGAGCGAGGGAACTTTTTTGGCTGTGGAGTGAGGTGACTTCCCTTGTACACTTTGACACTTTGTTTCAGGGTTGTATTGGTACACCCTGTTTCATCACCAGTGATAACACAGCTCAAAACCTCATCTTGCCTGTCCGAAAGATCTTGGCAAACTTGGACTCACCTTTGCCTTTGATCATCAGAGGGCTCATTTGGGAACATTTTTACACACACCTTACTCATGCCTTGATTTTCAGTTAGGATTTTCTTGTTTCTCTGTTGATGTTTACTTGGTGTGCTGTGCTTCTCACAGTCAGCCAATGATGTTGACACATAATCGGACAAATGTTTGCAATGTTTTCATCAGTTCTGCTCGTGATTGGCCACCCTGACTTCCTTCATCAATGATGCTTTCTCTCCCCTCAGAAACTCATTCAATCCATTTGTACAATGCTGTTTTCTTCATGGTACTATCTCCATAAAATCGGATTAACATGTTCTTGATTTCACTTCTACTCCTGCCAAGTTTAACAAGAAACTTTGTTCATTGCTCTAATTCAATTTATAATATTCTCACGACAGCACACAAAACCATGTAACTGTAATGAACGTTACTCAGCAGGATACCACTACATGTCAACATGACCACAGCTGTGAGACGCTGAAATACCAAGGGTATGAAACTTTACTGAGTTGTTTGTATAGTGTTGCTAATGTAAGCTCATGGTGGCAAGTTCATGAACTTAATTGTCAGATAATTCTTACAAAACAACATAACCACATAATATAAAATTTACCATTTAAACAATTTTAAGCGTGCATTTCTGTGGATTGAAGTCATGCACTGTATAATGACATTTTGCTCAATAACAAACCACAACCTGCACAAGCAGGTGGTTCCATAAGATTATAATGGAGCTGAAAAAATTCCTACCACCTAAAGACATCATAGCTGTGGTAACATCAAAGTGCAACATATTACCTTTTTTTCTGTTTAGATACACAATGTATATGCTATGTTTATTTTGCCATAATAAAATTATTTTTAAAAATAAATGCAGTGAAAGCAGTTGAAAAGGAACAAATAAAACTATCTTGATTTTTCTGGTTATAAATGTAACAAATTTTCCTGGTTAAAAAAAAACAAAACAAAACATTACTACAAAAGCATTAACAGAAAATAAAAGACATGCCTGTGGGCAAACACACATACATTATAATGATTCACTTTCCATGCCAACTTGACTGAACTTTGCGGTATCCAGCTATCTGGTCAACCATTATTCTGGATGTTCCTGTGAGGATGCTTTTGGATGAGATTTATATTTAAATTGGTGAATTTTGAGTGGGCAGATTGGCTTCTCTTATGTGGGCTGGCCTCATTCAATCAGTCAGAGGCCTAAATAGATAGAACAAAAGGTTGATCTTTCCCTAACAAGAGAGAATTCTCCAGCAAAACATCTTCAGACTTCATTTGCAACCTTGGCTGTCTCTGGTTTTACAGCTGACTGGCTCTGAACTCAAACTACAACTCTTTCCTGAAGTCTTCAGCTTACTGGATTCCCCATAAGGTAGTAGACTTAGGAAGCCTTCATGGTCAAGTGAGCCAATCCCTTAAAATAAGTGAATAAAAGAAATAAACCAATACACATCCTATTTGTTTTTTTAATCTGGAGAACCTTGGTTAATTGTGTTATAATTGCCTACAAGCAAGGGTGTCCAATCATTTTTCTTCCCTGTTGCAAACTGGAGTTGCCTTGGATCACACATTAAATACACAAATACTAATAAAAGCTGATGAACAAGGATCTGTACTGCACACTTTGTATGATATCTGATACCACAGAGAAGCAAAACAGTCTTCAAATAATCAGCAGGAGTCCTGCAGGTCCCAGGTTGGGCACCCTCAGCCCCTACAGCCTTGTGTTACAGTTGCCCACAGGATTCAGTACAGTAACATGCTAAGAGTAATAGGCCAGTATACCATACAGCCTAGGGGTGTAGAAGGCTATTCCACCTAGGTTTGTATAAATACATTCTCAGGTGTTCACACAATGATGAAATCACCTAAGAACATGTTTTTCAGAATATATCCCTGTTGTTAAGCGATGCATGACTATATTATTTTGCAACCATGACTACTGTCCACTTACAGAAATTTTTCTTCTTCCTAAACTGAATCTATTTTTTTTAAAGTATAGTATTAAGCAGGTTAAAGACACACACATAAAATGCTAGGATCTGATTTTTTTTCTTTATTTTGAGACAGAGTCTCACTCTGTCATCCTGGGTAGAGTGCCATAACATCATCGCTCACGCAACCTCAAACTCTTGGGCTCAAATGATTCTCTTGCCTCAGCCTCCCAAGTGTCTGGGACTACAGGTGCCCACCCGAACACTTGGCTAATTTTTCTATTTTTTGTAGAGAAGGGGTCTTAACCTTGCTCAGGCTGGCTCACACTCCTGAGCTCAAGTAATACACCTGCCTCAGCCTCCCAGAGTGCTAGGATTACAGGTGTGAGCCACCACACCTGGCCTCAGGATCTGATTTTTAAGATGAAAGTCATTTGTGAAGGACAGATTAATTGAAAGTCAGTCATCTTATTTGCTTATATTGTACCTCATTTATTTCCCCAACTTCCTTTTAAGGTTAGCTAGTCCACTGGTGCTATGCATAATATTCTTTAAAAAAGAATCTAGGAGGCTACATTAGGTTTACTAGGGATAAATAACAATTCTAACAAGAATACAATTTTTGCTATTCCACTTCCTCTGAGAGAATCTTCTATTTAGATATTCTTGATCTTTTTCTGCCCTTTTGTTCACTTTTTCTTAGGGGAGGAGAATTTACTCTCTCATTGACTGGTAGATTTGGGAGAAGGGTCTCTGCCCATCTTCCAGAGGTCAGCCTGTCTGCAGAAAGCACTCATTCTCCTTCCCTTTGCCCACTTGGCACAAAGGTCCTTCATCTAATGGTCTAACTGGTGGTTTTCCTGTCTGGAGTTCACATGTGGAAACTGATTTTGCAGCATATTTAAGCTACATTCTACAACACTGGCTTTAATAGTGATAAGGCTCACGTTTGCATTTTGCTTTTCCTCTCTTTGACCCCTGATGTCCGTCTCTCAGTTGTTTTTAACTACCTGTGGGGAACTGAGGGAATGCTATGAATTTACTCCCCCAATCCTAATAGGTTACCTGGATTGATTTCCACTGTAAAATAAGTAGATTCTCCCTGACTCCCAACTTCTCTCCCCAACCCCGTCTGCCTTGTAGATACTCTTGGCCTGATGTCTGCTGAGGTGGATGTGCCATTAGAATGCTCTGAGCCAGGATCCTGCTCTTTAGAAGACTTTGAACATTGATAATGGAATAGCACTTCAACACCCTTCCTGTGTGGCTTCCTCATTGTATGTTTATAACTAAAAAGGGCAAGGGCAAGGCCATGGACACTTCTTTTGAACATTAGCTCTTCTCTTTATACCTGAGAACAGATTTTCAAGGCATCAGGATTGTTCCACAACCCCATCTTTATTTTGTAGAAGGAAGAACTGAAGTACAGAAAAAGTAAAGTTGTATGTTTGAAAAGTCTTCTTTCCATTTTGCCTACAAAATTATGATGTCTGAGAAATAAGAATGGACATTTCAATAGTCTTATTCAAAGATTGTATTCTTGTTAGAATATGAATCGTTAGAATATAAATCCAACAATTTGTAAATAAACATGTAGCCTAATCAAATCATTCAAAATCCAAGTCAGAATATGAAAGCCCTAATTTTATGTATACCCTCTTTTTCTCAAATGGATTAGATAGAATTTTTTCATTTACATATGCATTATTTTGTGCATTCAAAAAAGCTTGCAAAATCTTATAAATAGACATTTAGTTTTATGAGTTTGCTACATTTTTTTCTGAGCAATATACATTCCAGTGCAAGTGTCCCAAGGTACTAAAAATGAAAACTGGTCTTACACAGCTATCCAATACAAATAATAGTAAGACAAATCAGTGGGTGGCTATTGGCAAAGCTGTACATAGGTTTTAAATGGGGGAAACAATGATACCAGTTTCAGTATTGTTAGTAATTGAGATGGATATTGCATGCTTTAAGGAACTATGTTTGTATTACATGTCAAATCCCATTACAAAACATGTCATTATAATGGAAAGGTTAATAGCAAAAAGGATGTCCACACCCCTGGCCAGTGGCCCATTTATTTTAAGCAATGTTCAGTACAAAACAGATATTTCCACTGTCTTTGGAATTCATAATAAATTTGGCTTGTCTTGCCATATACCTCCTGGCAAAGGATTTAGATCTAGTGCACATTTTCCTGTGCATTTATCCTGGAACTGTGTTCTTCATGACCCCTTTCCACTCCCTTGAATTCCTTCTTCACACTCCTGCTAGAGTCTTGAACTAGACCATGGATTTTTACTTCTATTAAATTTTCAAAATGGGTAAAAAATATTTAAGGCAAGCCAGGAGTTCTCTAAGAGCTTTGATGAGATCTAATTATTCCAGATGAGAAAACATTGTCTACTAATACATGTCGGGACTGAGTAGCATAATCTGCTGATATCTAAGGAATGCAGCTCAACAATCACTTTGGTCCTGGGACTTTCTGGAGACTCATTTAGCTGGGCAATGGTTGTGGTGCTGAATCACAATCCAATCTTAATAAAAATTTCAGCATCTCTAGAAATAAAATGGAGCCAAGATAGGATGCAAATGTCGAATTGAACAAATACCCGATGTAAGAAGTTGGCATGTAAACAACTCCTGGAAATGAAATTTTCTTACTGCATCAAGTGATTTTCCAAAGACTGTCACCTAATGTGTAAAGTGCCACAACTTAAATATAATAAATCAGCTCTCAAAGAGACGGTTCTCCTTGACATTCAGATGGACACAAGTAAGGAAACACTTGAATGACATCTAAAAGGCACGCATGTAGCTGCTGTAGGCAGGAGGTGCACTTGTTGGTACCACCTGTGGAAACCTTTCTTGGATGGAGATTATTTTTTAAAAGGCAGTAACTTGGAAAATGAAAAAAGTGTAGACTAAATCTTAATTTAGTATTATCAATCCATGGCACTGTGCTCAGCAAACTTCAAACATTTGCTTGACAAATATATCTAAATGCTCTCTTGGTAAAGGTATAGAAAATTCAAAGCTATTTTGTATAGGCAAGTAGTCCTGTTTGAGGAAAATAATTATTAAAATTGAACCGAAGCCCTTTCTGATGTTGCTTTTGTGTGCTTGTCTTCCACTGCATCATATTGAAGCTACGTAAATAGATTTTCCTGGGGTGATGGTGAAAGTTCTGTAACTCAATCCATTAATGTTACAGAACGCACGTAAAATTAACACAAGGACACATCTGGGCACCCATATGTCCCTGTGTGACATTATTATTTCTTTCACTCTCTGTGAGCTCCCAAGGGCCATTACTCTTTGGTTGATCATGACATGATTCAGTCCTTTTGGTGTCCACTAAGGAATTGTCCTAATTTTCTGGTCCAACAAATAAGAATGTTCGTTGGGTCACTCCTGATATAATAAAGACCTTGGGAAGTTACAATTATATTTTTTCCTTTTTTGGGGGGGGTAGGTGGGTGGAGATACAATTCGACTTATTTATCAAAGGCCAGCTCAAATGCATACCATGAATCTGAATGTCAAGGACACAAATCCAACACCCTGAGTCCTTTATTTTAGTCCCAGAAGCTTTGTAGACCAACCCTTGAAAGACTTTAAGAGACTGATGGGAAATAACAATTTCTGTCCTAAGAATTTGTCTATTATTTTCATGGAAGCAACCCAAGTGCCCATCAACTCATGAATGGGTAAACAAACTGTGGTTGTATGTATATCAGGGAGTACTTTTCAACCATAAGAAAAGGTGAAGACTTCATATCTATCTGGATGGGGTTGAAATATATTCTTCTTAGTAAAGTATCTCAAGAAGGGAAAAGTATCTGATGTACTCCATACTAATATGAAACCAATAGGTGAACAACTTTAGCCCCCATGAAAGAAAAAACACAAGTATAGTCTAGTGAGGGAGAAGGGAGAAGAAGGAGGGGCAGAGGGAGGAGGAAGGGTGATTGGTAGAGCCTCACCTAACGAGCACATGTGAGGGTGTTCAGCCCTGGGTGAGGGATTCAGCTACAACTTGAACTCTACCTTAGAAATGAAAACAATATAACCTAAATATTGGCACCCTCATATTAATCTTAAATTAAAAAAAAATAATTTGTCTATTGTTTTTGCCAAATAATACCTTATGGAGATTCTGCTAAAGACATCATTCCTTCCTTAACAACTTGTCTAGTTAGGAATTACAATTTTCTTCCGCCAATTGCACTTAGTGTAACTTCCTTCCTTGAAGTTGCCATCTATTTATTTATTTGCTTATGCTTATAATACTTCCAATTTAGCTACTATACCTTCAATGCATTTGGGCATTCTCTAGATCTCTCTGAAAATTACCCAAGGAAAACATTCACACTGTTTCACATGCAAAAGGAAGTAAGTCATGTTGTATATATTACAATGACTGTAGTCTATAAAACCTATTTATGAATAGATTATAATTAAAAATGTTTTTTCTTATACACATAAGTATTAGACCAATAAGCCTTGTGCTACTGCTACAGATTCCAAAATATAAATATTACGGAACTAAGGATGGAGCTTACATCTGCTACCTTGCAGAGCTGCACAGTCTAAGGCAGTAGCTAGGAGTTACACTAGTTATATGTGGGTTATTAAATATAAATTAATTAAAATTAAATGAAATTCAAAATTAGCAAGCCACTTTTTAAGTGCTCAATATCTCCATGTGGCTAGAAACTGCCATGTTGGAGAAAAGAGACATAAAGCATTCTTATCATCATAGAAAGATCTGCTGGATAGTGCTATCTTAGAGCACTACGCCAGTTAATCATATTTTTTCCCTTTTTTATTAGAAGACACACAAAAAAACACATTTTAATATTGTAGTTTTATGATTTTAAGGGCAGGTGATAAAATCTCAACTGCTGAAATTCTAGGCAATCAATAAGAAATTCTTGTCCAATCATGTGAGTTTTTCTCTGAATAATTTATCTTATTTTACAGTCCAGAAAACAGCAAGAGGTCACAGGACTTGTCTCATCATCCTCAGAAAGTTGGTGAATGGCTCAGGTAGAATGAAAGTTGACGGCCCAGACTACTTAATCTGTGGAGAATCCAGGGGCCAGACACAATAAGCACACAAGTGAAGACAGTCTCAGACCAGGCGCTGCAAAATCCACCAGGGCACCCTGCAAGCTCCTTTTTACAGACTGGATAGAAGTGTGTTGAATTGGTCTGCTTTACAAACTGCCCTTTGGAATTGAGGGTTCATTCACTTCATTACCGCCAGTAGACTTGTAGTGACTATAGAATTAAATCATCAACATGTTACTTAATATGGAAACTTGAAAATTTAGGAGGTATTTTTACATTTTAAAATTGAATGAAAACATTTAAACAATGATAAAAACTTATTGGCTCAACTTTTGGTCACAGAAAAACTGGCTTGATTCAGAATTAAGGCATTGATGTACTGATGATAATTTTAACCAGCTCACAAGAGCCCATTGCTAAAATTTCAGGAAGTCTGCAACCCAATTGTTACATACAGCCATTGTTAAAGTTTAATTATGTAAGCTTACGAGTAAATAAATGACATCAAAAACAGAGGTTAAAAATACTTGAGTCACCATTTTCTCATTATTTCACTCCATTTTATTTTATCTATGCTCTTCAAGTTATTTGCAATTACTGTGTCTATATGGTGGAAATACTATATAATGATGTTCTATTGCACATTTTTTCCCAGCTCCTCTTTTTGTGATGTCATGTTGGTAGCTTTAAATGGACCATGATTGGAGTATTTACACCATGGAAATCAGCAAGCATTAAAAATCAAGGGTTGATTTCTTGCTCCTTGATTGTTTGGACTTAAGAAAATTATTGATAGTGAAGATGAAACTTAAAAAGCTGTTGTAATTTGCCACGTTGTGACTAGTACCAACAGTTGAGGAAATATTCAGCATTTAAAGCTTTTGTCTCATCTAGCAAAGAAATCACTCACATCATTAACAAACTACTGAAATTCTCAGGTATGTATATATTGTTGTCTCCAGAGTCAGTTGTCAAACATTTATCAGCACACTACTGAACTGAGAAATCTGATTTTAGTAAGTTCTCAAATCAATTTTTCTAATTCAATGTGTATAATTTACCGGGTTTGGTAGGATGATTTTGTGTTTCCTAAAGCCCAAAGATTGGGCCGATACTTTGAGAGTAATCATGATATAACAGACTTTTTGAAATGTCTAACGTTAGCCACAGTATAACTGAATATATGTATTGTATTGGAATTTTGGAGGAAAAAAAGATGCTGAAAGCCAGTGTTCTCTTTTAAGGAAGGTGGATCATGCTGAAGGAATGGCTCTGTGGATCAAATAAATAGCACTGAATGTGGAAACATAGGCTGGGAACAGAACAAGAAAGGAAGATGAGTTTTCTTCCTTGATGATGGAGGGCGTAATGTGATAGGGATGCCAAAGAAGTTGAAACAATATTTAGGGTGACTTTAATGATAAGAAAAATAAAATGAGGAGGCACAGCCAAAGACTTACAAGAAGAGGGAAGTTTAATGTTAAGGAGACATATATGTCACTTCTTGTCACTTTCCCTGAGTGCTTCTCAAACTTTAATGTGCATATAAATCAAACACTTCTGTAGGCTTGAGGCAGAGCTGAGATTCTGCATTCTTTTTGCTGTTTTTGGCCAGGGCCAGGTTTGAACCCGCCACCTCCAGTATAAGAGGCCAGCACCCTTCTCCTTGGGCCAAAGGCACCGCCTGAGATTCTGCATTCTTTTTGCTGTTTTTGGCCAGGGCCAGGTTTGAACCCGCCACCTCCAGTATATGAGGCCAGCACCCTTCTCCTTGAGCCACAGGCACCACCCGAGATTCTGCATTTTTAACAGATTTCTAGGCAGTGCTGATGTTCAGTGGGTTGCATGTTGCACAGCAAGGACCTACTTGTCCACATATGCATATAAACATACGCAGAGGTTGAAGGTGAGTGTTTTTAGTAGAATTGATGGGAAAGGACTAAATGTCACATCTGGATCACGTAACATGGACTAGGGAGTAACCTGCATAGAATGGAGAGAAAAATAGTTAAACTTTTGGCTAAATGTTTATTACAGTTTTACCATGATAATTGATGAACCTTACAACACATTCCATGCTGATAACTGACCACTGACCACAGTCTGGCCTTGGCCAGCTCACAGAGGCTGCCTACCAAGATGCCTTTGGGCCATGTGTCTCGCTTTCTGATGTAAAAATCTAAATTTCACTTCATTTTAATATTAAATATTCACCCCAGATTGAACAGGGGACATATGTATTAATGAAAGAATGAGGAGCTCAGACTCAAAGATACTGTTACTCTCCTGGAAATTCAAAGACACGTTAGAGTAGGGCATGGGACATCTACATCAGGTAGACTAGAGTTTTGAATCTATTTTATCTAAAGAAATGGGAAGACCTCAATGACATCTAGGTTACAGAGGTCTTTGGGAATATTACACATGCTCTGTGCTTCTCCTCCCCTACTGTAATGACCATGCTATTTTCTTAATCTGGAATAACAACCTTAACCCCTCCCTGACTCCTTGGATCATTTGTATGCCTATAAACCAGTTCACATATTCACTTTGCCCTCTAAGAAATCAGAAAAAGGAACAGCAGGTGTGGTACTCCAGAAAGCATCTCTAATTCTTCATTTCTGTATGGTATAACTCTTGGTCACAAAAGCACTAGATATGGGGGAGCTGAAATAGCAAGTAGGCATATCATCTTAATTACAAATAGTTTTATTCATTCTACTTAAAAATAAATTTGCTGAGGGGATTTAACATATATAAGCCTTGAATATTGACAACCTTTGAGAAAGGTGAAATCTGTGATCACTTGACATTCATATCTCCATTTTACTCTTAGATGAGATAGACCATTAATCTAAAAAATTCTCATGTGGAGAAATAATTTGCTTTTGGTCTCTTCCTCTGACTTTAATTTAGTAAATTACTTATAGTTAGAATGATAAGTAGTCAGGGAGAACATTTAACTTTGACCCTAACAAGTCTAGGTTCTATACAGAATAGTCCAGCTGTGAGCAGAGGGCGCCATATGTTAGGGGAGGTGGGGATGGGAGGAGGTGTGTGTAGAAAGAGCATTAGCCACACAGTCAGAAAGCTGAGACTCTTATTTTAGCTCCAGCAGTGAGACCATTGGGGGACTTGACTTGACCTCTGCATAGTGTCCCCTTTTTAATCCGTTCTATGATCAATCACAAGACCAAAGAATTTCTAATCTCTAATCACCAGAGCCATCAGAACTATTTACTTTAGGACCTTGTGGGCCCCCTGGAACTGCTACATATCCTGAGTCCACGAAATCTTGAATTCAGCACATCTTAGAGACAGTACTTTTGATTACCAACCATTTTGTTCTTCTTGCCATTTTCTTAAAACTCTTTTCCCTGAATATTTACGACACTGGACTCTGATCTGGCCTGTTTTATCAGCACTGTTATTTTTATTCCATTTAGTGGGATAATGTGGATTATCCCAGTGGAAATAAAATGCTACATAAAAATATTTCTCTTTCTTTTCTTAGAGGTGCTATAAGCTAGAATAACCTGCCTTTTCTCCTTGTAGCAATACTACAGGAAAATTATGAATAATTATTGGAGATCAGATGTAATTCTTACTTTTCAGAGTGAATTGAAGTTCCTTCTGAGTCCAGCCCACAGGAACTGTAGTCAAAAATCTGCTGAAGTTTGTTTTTGACGCCTTCCTACCTTTCCACAGGGATGTGTATAATTATGAGCCTTTATCAAAGATGTGGTTACCTCATGTTACCTTCTCTTTAATAGCTCGTCCTCAAAGAGGAAAGGCTAAAGTTACTGCCTACATCTCAACTATCCCTCCTTCCTTTCCAGTTCTCTGTAACAGCTATTCTAATACTAGTTGAATTAAAAAGCCCTGATAACAGAATTCACAATAAAGCATTGATAACTTTGATCCTGTAAGAACATTTACATTTTCAGGAATCGTCCATTTAACCAAAAACAAATGGATACTTATATTAGAATAATTAAGAGACTGGTTAGAATTCTTAAACTTTAAACCAAGCCTCCATCCTTCCTATATCTAAGGGTAGCCCCATTATGCTGTCCCAAATGGCTAGCAAGGATAGCCAGCCTTCAGTAGGATGCAGGATCTAAGAGATATCAATCAGAGCCCCAAGAAGACTGCTCTTTGATTTAGCCACATTATTTCTTTAGCATATTCAGATCTGTAGTTGACTCTCTTTGTACCAACCAGATCCCATTTACATGCTAGTCTACTCATTCATCAGCTGTGATTAGTGTCACCTCCAAGTGACTCAGAGCAGTATCCTTCTCTAGAGAATTGTTCTCATCCTAATGGGAGCTGTTTTCCCTTGAATGTTATACCTCTCAGAATCAAAGGAGGGTTGGAGATTCCAGTCCACAGAACCTTGCTTCAAGGTAGTAACAAACCCGTGATCTATCCATGTTCCCAGAATTCTTTATAAATCGGATAAGGCTGGTCTTCAGCTGAGACTACATCCTTGTTCAGTTTTACCATAATCTTTACTATCCTGTTTCCTTTAGTCCCTTTCTCTTGAAAGTAATCTCTCAAAAATTCATTTATACAAGAGTTTACATCTGGGAGGCTTTGCATCTGGGACACTTGGTACTAACAATGGTCCCAAGAAGCAAGCTCTACAGATAAGATTCTGGAGTTGAATTATTAACTGGCCAGATGGCAGTGAAAATCCCATCCCAGGTTGGTGGAGCCTGGAGAGTTCTTGGCATGCTGCAGAAGTTCACTCGCTGGGATATGGCCGGAAGTAGGCACACTGACTGATTCAGTGTCACTGGTATTTGAAAGGTATGACTGTGGAATCGGTTTGCTTTTGCTATATGGAATTTATCTGTTTTAGGTTTAGGATCTAGAGATCATGGTAGTCGCAGAGCTATTAATTCATAGTTTAAAGCAAATATAAGTGAGAGGACCTCCTTAACAGCATTTTAAAAAAAAATCCCTAATTTCTGTAAATTGAGGGCAGAAAAAACTTATGGCTAGGAAGAGGACCTAATTGTAAAAGGCAGAAAGCTTTGGAAAGTTGAGTTCTTAGCTTAGGAAAGTCTCTTAAGCCAAAGTCAGATTTCAGATAGGAAGGGAGTAAAAGCCCAAGATTTGAATATGTGGGTAGACTCCTTGAGTATCTTCAACTCTTAGATTTTTCTGAACCCTCTTAGTCTTCAGAATTGATCATTTTCCTTGTTTGCAAGATAATATTTCCTTTCCCCTGTTTGAAGACTATGTAGAGTTCTCAAAGGAGATGGTGTCTTTAGGAAAATGCTCACCTTTCCCAGGAACAGTTTCCCTTTCTCCTCCTGCCTATGGGACTCATAAGTTAGGTCAAATTTTAACAAAGTTAGCCTGGGAAAGTGTGAGCCTGCTAAAGAAGAAGAGGTATTAAACATCAAACGAGCTGCTGGACCTAGTTAACATAGATGGCAGGAACAAGGACAGAGTGCTTAGGAATGGATCTTGAAGGTGCCAGCTCAATGGGGGAATAAAATAAAACTGGTTAAGGGATAGCATATTGAAATGGAAGAACCTCTCCATGGCACAGGGTTTAGCCTTCTGGGTCACAAGAGGCAGTTTTAATGCTTTATTGGAATGGTTCTTAGAAGACTGGAAAAAGCAACGTCCTACATCAAATGTTAGCAAAGTTTTTCTGTAATGGACCAGTTAAAAAATATTTTAGACTTTGAGGCCCACGAAGCCAACATGTAAACAGATAGGTATAGCCAGTAAACAGAGTGTTACAGTAAAACTTCCCTTGCAATAAAAGGAAAGGGGCTAGATCTGGCTTGAGGGTTACAGTTTGCCAAACACTACATTAAATGAAGTAGAGTTGCCAAAATGGCTGTGGCAGACTATGAAGAAAGGTATTAAAAGGTTCAGGAATGGGGTGGCACCTGTGGTTCAGTGGGTAAGGCGCTGGCCCCGTGTACCAAGGGTGGCAGGTTCGAACCTAGCCCTGGGCAAACTGCAACAATAACAACAAAAAATAGCCAGGCATTGTGGTGGGCGCCTGTAGTCCCAGCTACTTGGGAAGCTGAGGCAAGGTAATTGTCTAAGCCGAGGAGTTGGACGTTGCTGTGAGCTGTGACACCATGACACTCTACTGAGGGTGATAAAATAATACTCTGTCTCAAAAAAAAAAAAAAAAAAAGGTTCAGAAATGGATACACTAACTTGGGTTACTAGATAAGGCTGGAAAAGCCACCATCTGACTATATAGGAGATTTTATTTATCAAAAGAATATGAAATGTGCTGGTGAGGCAGTATCTCCAAGAAGGTTGGGGGTGGCTGTCCTGTGCACCCTGTGCCGGAGTGTGCTATAACGCTAGGCCTATGAGATGCTGTAACAGAACTGGAGATTAGGATACTAGAATGGCTGCTCTCAACTGAGGGAGTGAGGTGATTATAATTACCATAATGGACAGAAGCTTGGAATGAAAGCCAGGAAGGCCTGATTCAGAGGAATCTAGGGGGATTGCTAATATGACATCATGTTTCCAGGGGGAAGATAGATGGTATTACTTAGGATAACTGGTACTGATAAGTAATACCAACACTGGTATTACTTAGGATAAGTGAACAGTCAAAATAGATCATCAATGTGTGAGCAGAAAGTCGAGGGCAGTTGTCCCCATGGAAAGTTACACTTCTCTGTCCAGTTTACGTGACAGTGAGGCAATTCTCAGACGTAGATCCTGTCTAGTGAAGGAGTGGCCAGAAGTCCACATGAAAGGGCTCAGCTGTGTTAGTATAGTAAGCACATGAAGTAGAGATACTCAGTCCTTAGCTCAAAGAGACCTACTATGGCTTTCTGGAGTGACTGAATCCTTTGGAGAGGGACATACCCTAAACTTTCAAGGGCTGATGAGTTTGGGTCTGAGCTGATTCTCATTTCTAGGGACCTAAAGTGCTCCAATCATTCCATTAGAGTAGAGGTATGAGGTTTAAGCAAAAAGATGAAGTCTTTGCCTGTGTCTACTTCAGTATGTTTGTTGTGATTAAACCAGTGGTCATTTCCTCTGGTTTTTGAAAACATAACCAGAATGAACACATTTAGCACAATGTTCACAGCAGGTCCTTGACCTTTAAGTAAAAGCTATTGTAGTCAGAAAAGCCCCTGAAACTGCATCCATCTTGACCAAAAGAATAAATAAAAAATAGTATCACTTTTTATGAGGTTGGCAGATTAATCATTTGAGGGATGCAGAGGTGGCCATCATCATATTCCCAATTAATTCACCAGTCTGGTTCCTGAAAAACTGATGCTCATGGCAGGGTGACAGTGGACTAAAACAAACTTAACTAATTGTAGCATTGTTTCAGATGTGCTACATAAGTCACTATGAAAGTTTTGAGATAGACTGTGTCACAGTCCATTATTTCATTTCTGAGAAACATAGTCGGTGGCATCCTTTCTGTGCAAGTTCAACTTCCTTGGCTCATTGGTGTTGCTGGGAGAGCTTCATTTGTTTCCACTTGTGCAGGTTTTATGTTTCTTGATTTTTGTGCATCTCAAAACTTTTCTAATGACACATCTCATCTTTTTAAGAGCAGAATAACATACCTCTTTATGCAGTCTAAAGCTTTACGCTGACAAATGCGTTTTTTTAAATGCCCATCAGAAATGAGAATGACATGGAATGGGCCTATAAGATGACATAGTCTTGCCCCAGGGCTGTGTTCATTCTCCTCTCTTTATCACAACATAAACTGAAGAGAGCTGCCTTGTATTCTTAGTGCCTCCTTGAGTAACACTATCCAAGTGTTCACGAAGTCTCTGATGTGCTAACACGGGATCTCATGTCATACTGCTTTGGTCAAAGGAATCAGCTTTATGGCAGCGGGGCTGTGGTTATCAAAGGGCCCATAGGATGCCCTTATTCTACTACATATCACACCATCCAGAAACCAGCTAGACTGAGTGAGTAGGGGGGATTTCAGGTTCTCAACAAAGGTATCAACTTGGGGATTATACCCTGCAGAGTGGCTCTATTACCTACTAGGTAGAATATATGGGTGTGAGAACCAAAGGGTGTAAGTAGAAATGGCTCTATTCAGTATCATTCCCATTGACCACAGGGGACTTTGTGTTTCTCATTCCTGCAACCACAAGATTTACTGGAGGCTTTGGATCCTAGAGAGGTGCTCTTCCCTGAGAAGACACAGTAAGAATCCCAATAATATTCTTACATGATCATTTTAGGGCTTCTCAGGCCAATAGACCAGCAGGCTGAGAAAATATTTGCGTATTGTAGGGTAATTTACAGTGTCATCAACAGGGATATATAATAAGGGCATGGACAATATTTTGTTCATTAAGTTAATCCATTTTGGCATCTTTTGGTTTTTCTCTGTCCACTTTTAGGCATGTAAATGTACTCACAGCAACCTCGGTCTGGCAAAGATGTAGCTACTAGGGACTCAGACTCTACCGAGATGGGAACCCACAAATCAAACCAGCTAGACCAGCACAGATGCTGGTTGAGGGGAGGAAATATGTGCTGAGTGGTGGAGGACAGGTTGTGAGAATCAGCTACAGCTTTGGAGTCACCTGTAGCAGTTAGGACTGTAGTCTGATCTATTAACCTTCATTTTGAAGTTCTCCCAGGATTTTTAAGTGATATAAATGTAGGAGAAGCTATACTTGGAAGGAAGGAACTTAATGTGTGAATCAAGTGGGACTGAGAAATGTGAGGTTGGTGTCCTGCTGAGATCCACCTTAAAGAAAGGTATACACAACTCCTAGATGCTGTGACTGTTGGCCAGCTGCTTCCTTCTCAACTACATGGCAACCCTCTTTCCTGGAGACTATGCTCTCCCCCAGAAGGCTAACAGAGGAAACAATATGGCTCCCTTGCCTCAAGATGGGACCTATTCTATGGTGCTCTAGAGCTCCCTGGGGCATCAGACTGAAGCTAGTCTGATGCAAAGACATCTTTGCTTCACTTCGCTCTTTACTTTTTTTTTTTTTTTTAAACTTTAAAATGGTAGATTTTGTGGTATGGATTATATATCTTAATTTTATTTTATTATTTTTTTGTTGGTAAAATAATTTTTTTTTTATTGTTAAATCATAGCTGTGTACATCACCCTTTACTCTTGACATTTGAAATTAGAGCTACAGGTATTACATAGTATGATAATTTGCCAAGAGCTGAAAGAAAAGGAAAGATAATATCATCTATTCTACTTTGCATTCCTTTTCTCCTTCTCCTGATATCATTTTCTCAGTAAATTCTTGCATGAGAATTCTCATCACCGGCTGTTTCCAAGGAAACTCGCCTAGGAAAAAGTACAATGCAAATTTGTAAAAATCATGTTTTTATTATTGTTAAATTTAAAAACAACCAGTTACAATCAAAGGATTTCTCAGTAAGGGAAGATACATATACACACACCCAGATAGTTGTGTAGATAGTTGTGTGTGTGTGTATATAAGTCACAGATATTTTGTATGTTTCAATGGATGAACAAGCCAACTTAGACTCCCCCAAATGGTCTGGAAAGCTTTACCTTTTAGAGCCAGAAAAAGCCAAGAATCAAATCCTGAGTGGTGGGTATGCCTGTTTTGGTGACTTGTGGGCACATGTACTTTCTCCTTGGAAAAGAATAGAGCTGCGTGCATGCATGGGAGTGCCTGGGATGAATGCATGACTCAATCGCATGTCTTAGAAAAGAACCAGTAGGTACATAGCCCGCTGATCAGAATACAGGTGAAGCAGTTTTGAATTATAAATGTATTTTGGGAAGATCTTACGTTAGACAATAACCTGCAAGCTAGTCTTGGATCTCATTCTTCAGATTTAAATATATGTGAACTTTTAAAATTAGAGATACTACATTAGTAAAATAATTTATAAATAGCTGAAAAGGAGAGATAAGATCATCTGCCCAAAGACACAGATGCACGTATACTTTTTAAGTCACGAGGATGAAAGAAGGTTCTCAGTGACTGGCACAAAGCAACATCTCAGCAGGAATGAACAAGACAGATCAGAGAAGACCTGAATCTGAAAACTGTCCAGAACCCAAAAACCACTTTATTTGCATGTAGAACCTTGACTGGAGCTGCATGTGAGGTTATTGAATTATCTGATAAATGTAAAAGTGAATCTGGCCCAACATTTTAGTACATTTGGTTTAGTTTCATTACCTATTTAATTTTGAAGTTGGACTTATCAGAAATCTCCCATATGCCAAGAATACTAAAATAAAACTTTAAAAATTTAATTTTATCCCGTAATAAATAAAAGTTGCTCAGGCTCTTTGCTATGAAGGCAGAGCTGCTTTAAATCTAAGGAGGAAGAGGGATTTACCCATCAAGTTACCCAGGTTGAGGAGAACAGATGAAAAGAATGTCCAGAAAAGGGGCTGAAATGAAATGGAGTAGAAAGAAGAAGACTTCACAGGAGAGAAGGGTGCCTCACTGCAATATCTGAACTTTGCTTTAGACAGGTGAAAATCTGCATAGCAAATAAGGGTTGTAGGCTGCAATTTTTACAGATCCTCCTTGCTGAGGGCCCTCTGGAATTTCTCTCAGGTCTTTGCAACCTGGTCTCTAATAAGATTCCCTTCAAGTTCAGCTGTATGTAGTTGCCCTGGTATCCTTCTTGCTTGGCTGTTTCTCTCCCACTTGACCAAGAAAATACCCTTTCTGCACATCCCTGTGGCAGGCTTTTCCTCTGTATTATAGGACAGCTCAGATGGCAGAGGTCCAGCCCTCTGAGTCATCCAGTATGGGCTGGAGGTTTGGAACCCAGACAGAATCTGATTTGGGCAAGTGATAAACTGACATCAAAACACTTGGCACTCAGGTCTGTGGAAGCACCTAAGAAGACAGACACTTCTGTAAACTCCAAATACTCTTTAAAGCCAGCAAATCTAGCCTGGAAATCTTACAATAAGATGATTTTCCACAAAATGTCTAGTACTTTGCTTCCCACCAGGTCGTAATGAGAACAGCTTTTCTTGCTATATTTAAGTTTGTCCAGTGCCAGTTTTGGTCTTGTCCTGAATTGGAGACATTGACAGAAATGAAAGTAATTGACTATACTAGAAGAGCTCAGAAAGTTCTTTACAAATTCTGATCTAGGAGATACTGAGGGTGAGTATTCTTACTTTCGTAGGTTCTTATAATACAAATAGCCAGAGGTTATAATTTGTTAACTAACCCGACTTCCAACTTGTCATAGACTATTCTTATTTCCCCTTGCCTAACCCCTGGAGCAAACCTTTGGCAGCGGGATGGAGGTTGGGGGGATGTGATACAAATAAGTGTGAGTACATATGTAAGTGTGCACACAGGCGTTTCAGCTGGAGACAAGCAGACATTTGCTCATTGATTCTTTTGTTTTGAGTTGTCAATGGCTTGAGTTGGTGATACAATAAGCATAGTTTAGTAATCCCAAGTGACTGTATTGTTGGTGGGAAAGGAAGCAATTTAAACGTCAAAGTTAAACATTGGGATACCAAACATTTCCATTCTTTTCTAACATGCTTTTAAAACTATAAGCATATAGATTGTCTTTAAATATTTTTAGTACATTATGTGAACAAAAGTTTTTTTTTTTTTTATCATAGGAGTTTCCCTTTCATCTTGCTCAATATCATTCCATTTTCCCCTTTAAAAACTCAGCCTCCTCACTCTTTATCCCTTCAAAAATAGAAGAAAAAAGCGGCGCCTGTGGCACAAAGGAGTAGGGTACCGGCTCCTATGGGAGGTGGGTTCAAATCCAGCCCCGGCCAAAAACTGAAAAAAAAAAAAAAGAAGAAGAAGAAAGAAGGAAAAAAAGGTCAGCAATCCAAATAGAAATGGAAGGACTTCCATGTCATCGAGAAAGGAAGAGGTAACATTGCCTTTATTTTGTTTTCATCTATTGTAAGAAGATAGGGTTTTCGCCTGAGCTACACTGTACATAATAATGTAATTATTATTAGTAATAATTTAATGTAATAAAAACAGTGGTGAGAGCAGATTTCAAACCTAGAGACTTAAGCAGGAGAAAAGAGATAAAGTCAGACACCTTGAACTATTCAGTCTGGGCAGAACATTATGGCAATAGACATTATCACATGCTGAAGCAACATTTGCAGATCCAAGTTAAGAAATGAGATGCTTCACTTTCAAAGTTTGAGGAAAGGAACATATTGCAAAAAAAGTTCCTAAAAATTCAACATAGATAAATCCTACAGAATGTTGTTATGTAACACTGAAGTATGTCTGTGCAGACAAACCCTTGGAAATTAAAGCTGCATGAATAATTTTTACAGTTTTGCATATCAGAATGATTGATTAAAGTATGTGTTTATTTGAATAAGCCAGGAGTATCTGTCCCGGCTTCACAGATAAGTGTGTGCATGTTTATGGTTTTACAACCAAGGTGCTTTAGGGCGGAGTGCACAGCTGTGGCTCTACTACCTTCATCATTATTACCATCAGCCTTGAGAGGCAACCAGGACTCTGAACATTTGGGAATGCTGAGCCCCACTAGTGTGATTCAAGTATCATCTGCCTGAATGTTTCCAATTCTTCCAGACTACTGGGGTCACCTGGTCCAGCCCCAATGCCAGCTGGGAAATGAATATCCTTTACTATATTCCTTGTTTCTCAAATCCCTAAAGATTCGTGAGGTTGTTGCTCCTTCTCATTACTCTCTGTCTCTGCTCTGAATCTGACCTTCTGTGACTGCTGTTCTCTCCCTTCTCCACATCACTTTGCCTTTTTCTGGACACTACTGCCCTGATTGTTTTACCTCCCTCCCTGAAGTGCCAATGACACAGGCTGAGTGTGTAGCAGACTTTTACTTTGAGGGCAATTGCTATGAATGGAATGTTCATGTCTCCATAAAATTCGTATGTTGAAACTTTAATTCCCCAATGTGATGGTTTGTAGAGATGGGACCTTTGGAAGGTAATTAGGTCAAGGGCAGAGCCCTCATCATGGGGTCAGTGCCCCTGTGAAGGGAGACTGGAGAGAGCTTGCTTCATCTCTACACACAGTCTCCAAGGAAAGGCCATGTGAGGACATGACCAGGGATAGGGCCCTCTCCCAAATCTGACCATTCTGGCACCCTGATCTTGCATTTTCAGCCTCCACAAGCATGAGAAATAAATGTTTGGTGATTTGTTGTAGCAGCCCAAACTGCGACAGTGATGGAGTCTTTACAGGGTAACGCTGACGAGACAACACAGGAAACAGAGCCTTAATCATCACTGCTCTAACACTCATGAACATTTTCCTACCCTCCTGCATTTTTTGCTGTTTTATTCCTTTCTTTGGTTTTGCCTGGTCTTCATCTTCACATCTTTGGTCCCAATCTCCCTGTTGGCCTCCAGGCCCCAACTTCCCATTTATGCATTGTAATTTAGCTTTCTGAACCCAACTCTTAACCAGGTAGGTGATTGAGCATGTTTTAGTATAAAAGAGTTTCTATTGTTTGATGACTGTCATTTCATAGCACAGAAGTTTTGTGTTTTTTTTTTTTTTTTGCAGTTTTTGGCCAGGGCTGAGTTTGAACCCACCACCTCCAGCACATGGGGCCGGTGCCTCACTCCTTTGAGCCAGAGGCGCCACCCCATAGCACAGAAGTTTTAAGAAGCTCTGCTAACCTAAAAAGGTCTCTACTGTGGGTATTTAAAATTTTAAAGTGCAACAAAACAAAACAAAAACAAACAAAAACTCCACCAAAAACAAACAGAAAAAAATCAGCAGAAGTTCTCAAATTTTATTTATTTTTTTTCTTTGAGCATGATCAAAACCTTAGATAAGATTCCATATCCCTGATTACAGCATAAGACAAAGTATTTTGTTTTCCTTCCTTGAAGCTCAAATTAAACACAAGTGATTCTCGTCTTCTTAATAATAACTAAAACAAGTATAAAATGGATAAATAAATAGTATAATCCATTCATATAAAAACTTTGAGCAACTATATAAGTCAAACTTTCAAGATTTTCAGTCACAAGCACTATCTAATTTTTTTTTAAATTAAATCATAGCTGTGCACATCGATATGATCATGGGGCATCATACACTAGTTTCATAAACCGTTTGACACATTTTCATCACACCGGTCTACATAGTCTTCCTGGCGTTTTTTAGTTGTTGTGCCAAGACATTTATATTCTACATTTACTAAGTTTCACATATATCCTTGCAAGATGCACCGCAGGGGTGATCCCAGCAGTCCCACCTCTCCCCTCCCTCCCCTTCCTCTCCCCCTTCCCCCCATTCTCAGGTCACAACTGGGTTACAGCTTTCATGTGAAAGCCCTAAACTAGTTTCATAGTAGGGCTGAGTACATTGGGTACTTTTTCTTCCATTCTTGAGATACTTTACTAAGAAGA
>CAUYPK010077611.1:0-45252 GCA_963574355.1 Loris lydekkerianus | reverse complement strand
AAGAAAAGAACAAGTGATCCCATTTCATTGTCGGCAAGAGACATGAACAGAAGCTTCTGTGAAGAAGACAGGCACACGGTCTACAGACACATGAACAAATGCTCATCATCTTTAATCCTCAGAGAAATGCAAATTAAAACTACTTTGAGATATCATCTAACTCCAGTAAGAGTAGCCCACATCACAAAATCCCCAAACTAGAGATGTTGGCATGGATGTGGAGAAAAGGGAACACTTCCGCAATGCTGGTGGGAATGCAAGCTAGTACATTCCTTTTGGAAAGAAGTTTGGAGAACACTCAGAGATCTAAATGTAGACCTGCTGTTTGATCCTGCAATTCCTCCACTAGGTGTATATCCAAAAGACCAAAAATCAATTGGCAACAAAGATATATGCACCAGCTTGTTCATTGCAGCTCAATTCATAATTGCCAAATCTTGGAAGAAGCCCAAGTGCCCATCGACCCATGAATGAATCAATAAATTGTGGTATATGTATATCATGGAATACTATGCAACATTAAAAAAAGATGGAGGCTCAGGGCCTGTGGCTCAAGCAGCTAAGGCGCCAGCCACATACACCTGAGCTGGTGGGTTCTAATCCAGCCTGGGCCCACGAAACAACAATGATGACTGCAACCAAAAAAAAAAAAAAAAAAAAAAAGCTGGGCATTGTGGTGAGCTCCTGTAGTCCCAACTACTTGGGAGATGGAGGCAGGAGACTTGCTTGAGCCCAGGAGTTGGAGGTTGCTGTGAGCTGTGATTCCATAGCACTCTACCCAGGACAACAGCTTGAGGCTCTGTCTCAAAAAAATAAAAATAAAAAAATAAATGAATTAAAAAAGATGGAGATTTTACCTCTTTTATGTTTACATGGATGGAACTGGAAAATATTCTTCTTAGTAAAGTATCTCAAGAATGGAAAAAACAAAATCCAATGTATTCATACTATATGTATACTATAGTATAGTACATACTATAGTATGTACTATAAAACCAATTTATAAACACTCACACTTTCATATGAGAGATGAATCACAACTATAGCCCAGGATGAAGAAGGAAAGGGGAGGAGGATAGGAAGGGAAGCGGGTGGTTCTATAGAGGGAGAGGTAATGGTGGGACCTCATCTATGAAGCATATTGCAAGAGGACAAGTCAAATCTATCAAGTATTGAACAAAAATGTATTAACACTGTGATTAAGTAAAAGAGGTGAAAGCTATGTTAATTAGTAGGATGTAAGCACTCCAATTTGTACAAATAATCAACATATTGAATCACACAAAGGCATAAATGTATTCACGATCTATGAACATGTGACTCAATAAAAAAAAAGAGAGAGAGAGAAATTGAGAAAACCAGAAAGATCTCTTTTGGATACTTTTCCTTTTGAACTTGACTTTGAATTCAGATTAAAGATGGGTCTTCCCCCCCAATTATTATTGGGAAGGCTTGCTATCATTATTTAAGCTCAAATGGTTCTCTGAGTATGGTCCCCAGACCAGCAACACAACCTGGGAACGTGGAAGAAATCAAAATTCCCTGTCCCTGTCCCAGACCTCCTGAATAAGAGACTCTAAAACTAGGGTCCAGAAATCTGTGTTCTCACAAGTCCACTCACATTCCATGGTTATAACACATGTTAAAGTTTGCTGACCACTGCAGTAGCACCACCACTGAGCATCTGAGTATCTTTATTTTCTTGTATCTTCACTTAGCAGAGCAAAGATTCTAAACCTCATTAGATTAAGATCATTGAACATTGATCTTAATTGAACATTGAACATGTTCAATTAAGATCATTGAACATTCAAGATAAAAATCAACATAAATGAACACCTACTGGAATGGTTTTGTCATGCTAAGAAATAACCCCTCGTAAGGGAGCTGTTAGGTATATCTGCCAGAGAAAAGGTTGGAATGTATTTGGGACTTGATTGAGAAAAACAGAACTCTAACTGATTGAGTTACAGGATACATCTAGAAGATGAGTCTTAAAATAGAGAAACTATGTAGGAAGAGAAGAAGAGAGAGAAAGAAATTCTACGCAAAACTCTTAAGAATTCTGAACACTAGAAATGTTGAGTCTCTTCTATAGGAACCTTCAGTGGTCCCCTTCCTGCCCTACATCCAAGCAGGTTATGGTGCTGAAAAAGAGAATCACACAGTGGTACAAATAAATTCCACTACGAATTCTTGATTTTCGGCTTTGGTTATGCCACAAAGGGATTCTACCATCCTCCTACTTGTCCTTAGCCTGGTGGTCCTCCATTCTCCATCCTCCATTCTCCATCCTCCATGTGGTGTTTTTTTTTTTTTTTTCATTGAGACAGAGTCTCACTGTGTTGACTCCCTGGGTAGAGTGCCATGGCATCATCATAGCAACCTCAAATTCCTGGGTTCAAGTGATCCTCTTGCCTTAGCCTCCCAAGTAGCTGGGATTACAGTGCCTGCCACAATGCCCAGCTAGTTTTTCTATTCAGTAGAGACAGGGGTCTCACTGTTGCTCAGGCTGATCTTGAACTCCTAAGTTCAAGCAATCCACCCTCCTTGCCCTCCTTAGAGTGCTAGGATTACAGTTGTGAGCCACCACTCCCGGCCTTCCATGTGGTCTTGACTTGCCTAGAATTCATCACCCTGTCATCTGGTCCTTCACTCTCAAAAAGTAACTCTGCCCCACTTCAAAGAGAAAAGAAGTCATTGTATCAGAAATCCCTCAAATTTCTACACAAAACATACAGATTTAACCTTTCTTCTTCCTCCCAGTTAAAACGAAGCAGGTGGCCCCCTCCTAAGTTAAGATTAATACTTTCCCTGCACTCTGGAGCCCACCCCTTCCATGTCCAAAGGAATTTCCCTCTCCTGATTAGCTCCCTCTCCTTTTCCTTCACTATCTCCTTCTATAAAGGCCCATTTCTGACCACATACCAGTGTACTCAAATCCTTCTAACAGGGGTGTCCAACCGGCAGCCCATGGGCCACATGTGGATTATGTGAGGGCTTTTCTGTTTATGTGTGATGGCAGGTATCACAAAAATTATGCCCAGACCTTTTTCTTGCTCACTGGCTTCCATTGGTATTTGTGTTATTTAATACATGGACCAAAACAGCTCTTCTTCTTCCAATGTGGGACAGAGAAGCCAAAATATTGGACAACTCTTTACCCCATTATTTCCCCCTACTACTTTTATCCCTTCACGACTGGGATTGTAGTATGGATCCTAGGTAATCTCTGTGTTAAAAGAGCTAATTCACAAGGTTCTACAGGAAAATCATTGTTCTCTTCACCTTTTCATTTCAACCTGTTCTGTAAAATGTGTTCTTACCTTCACCAGGAAGGAAGATTAAGCAAACACCAAAGTTGTAAGAACATACAAGATTACTCTTCTTTCAGCCATTGGCACATTTATTCCTTTGTCCTAATCAAAATTTTGAACATCACTGAAACTTCTTCCCTCTCTTAGTTTTGTCCTGGGGGCCCTGGGTTGGGTGGGGGTCTGTCTTCTCTGTTTCCAAGCTTTGTGCTTCTGCTGCCGCCCTCTCCTCACAGATCCTCTTCTGCCTAGTAGTGCTCTCTGGTTTCAGAGCACGTTTGTGGGTTCTTCAGAGACAATTCTGCACAGCCTTGGATCTCTCACAAACAGCCCCTGTGTTTAGTCACTTACAACACCCATTAGCTCTTCACTTTTCATGGTCCAGCCAACACAGACTCTCTCTCTATTGGAGTCTCTGGCTCGAGAAGCAGCCCTCTTAGGTAAAGTCAACCTAAACATGCCTCCAGATGTTTATCTCCATCAGTGCGGCAGGCTAGAAACCCTAAATGACCCAGCCCCAATTTCAGAAAAGGAAAATAAATGAAGTCTGGATAAACATGAAACAACAACAAAAAAAATTAACATTTTAATAAATTAACATGCTGGCAATTCAGTGAAGAGTCTATCTTACTTTGAAACTTGAAAGCAGGAGTTTCTAGTTTCAAAGTAAGACATTGAGCCTGGGAACCATAGAAAGAAAGCAAAATCCAAACCAGCCTTCATCCGAAACTATGTACTGAACTCTGATGACCTTTTTGTTTCCATTTGAGAGCCACAGAGTGGCATGAGAAACAGGAAATTAAGCCTTTAGCCCACCTAAGGTGGAGAGACTACCACATAAAGTGAGACCTATAGCCTTAGTATCAGGGTATTTGGGAAACAAACCCAGCAAAGAAAGGGAACATAAGAAACGTGTCTATCTCAAGAATTCTTAACTGCAATCCCCACCCATATGGGTTTTCAGCCAATGCACACTGTATTTGTGTTTTGAAAAATCCAAGCAATTTAACTTAAACTGGTTCTCATTGGGTCATGCCCCAGGCAACCAGTAGAAGAAATCTCATATACAGATACTTCTCAACTTACAATGGAGTTATGTCCCAATAGACAAATTTTAAAATGAAAATATAAAGTCCAAAATGTATTTAACACACTTAACCTACCAACATCATAGCTTAGCCTTGCCCATTTAAACTTGCTCAGAAGACTTACATAATCCTGCAAATGGCCAAATAGCAACACAGTACATTGTAAATCATCTGGCAACCCTGTATACTGTAGCTTATTACTTGTTTATCCTTGTGATCCCTTGGCTGACTGGGAGCTGTGACTGACGGGAAGCTGCAGCTCCCTGCAACTGCCTAACACGAAAGAGGATAGTATAGCTTTCTCCTGCATGCATGTCACCTTCATGGTAAGGTCGCAAACTTGTTAAGTCAAACCATCTTTAGTTGGAAACCACATGTACTATCAAATATAACCCAACCTTAACGTAATCTCAAAGAATTCCAACATATAACATCTCAAGAAACATACACACTGAAGGAAAGAAGGAACCATCAAGTAGCATTAGAATACCACATACACACGCACACATACTTGCTCATTCACTCATACATGCTGTAGACTGGGTTCTCTGGAAGCAGCCAGGGCCAGAACTAGGAATACAAAGCATTTATTAGGATTGACAACTGGTAAGAAAGAGGAGAAGAAAGCAAGTTTACACAGAAGAAATTGATCTGCAATGTAACTCTGACAAAACCTTGTCCAGCCCAGCAGCAGAGAACACTGGTGAGCATATTGTCTATCAGAGGTATCCTACACCCAGCCAAAATGGCCTGGCCTTGATACCATAGTCCCCAGATGTGGATATGGCCATAGGCAAGGCAGCTCTCTGCACAGGGAGGCTGTCTGCCAACCTCATTTCTCCCCATAGCTGGACATAAACATAAACTCTTTCCTTGAAGAGGAATATGGGTGGCACATCTGACTACGTAGATGATAGATAGATAGATATCAGAATAAGCCAGGTAAAGATTTTCAATGTAGACATTATCAAAATAAGTGTTTTAGTAACTGTTTCATTCCTTTAGAGTTTTGAAAATGGCCAAACACGTATGTGAAGAGAACCAAGCTTTAAAAATAAAACGTGTAGAAATGAAAATTATGATATTTGAGTTTTAAAAATTATTAGATGTGTTAAACAGCAGATTAACACAACCAGAGAAAGAATTACTAAACTAGAAAATATATATGAAGAAATCATTCAAAATACAGTCCAGAGAAGCAAAGAGATGGAACACAGAATGAAAAGATGCAATATAATTTTACAGTTCCAGTAGGAGATACAGGAGGGAATGAAAAGGAGGTGATATTCATTAAGATAATGATTGAGGAATTTTCAGATTTATTGAAACATTCAAACTGCCATAGGAAATAAGCCAAATCAATTCCTTGTGAGATAAATAAAATAAATCCAAAGGTAGACACACCATAAAAACAACTGAAGAACATTAAAGACAAACAGAAGGTTTTAAATGCAAGCAAAAGAGAAATGACAAAAACCTTCAA
This sequence comes from Loris lydekkerianus, assembly GCA_963574355.1. Classification (NCBI taxonomy): domain Eukaryota; kingdom Metazoa; phylum Chordata; class Mammalia; order Primates; family Lorisidae; genus Loris; species Loris lydekkerianus. The sequence continues at coordinate 39,367 of CAUYPK010077611.1, read as the reverse complement.
AGGGAAGGAATTATAATGAAGATTGACTTCTTATCTGTAATAATTGAAACCAAAATAGAGTGAAATTATTTTTTAGCTTGCTGAAAGGAGTTTATTGTCATCGTAGAACTCTATACCAAGTCAAATTATTTTTCAATAATGAAGAGAAAATGATAACCTATTCAGATAAAACCTAAGACAATTTATACCAACAGATCCTTACAGGCTTAGAATGTGTACAGGCAAAACTTACTAAAGGCAGAATATAAATGTCTACATACAATAACTAAGAAAATGCCATGAAGGCTATGTTGAACAGTTTGATGAGAATATTTCAGATTATATATGAAACCAGCACATTGTACCCCTTGATTGCACTAATGTACACAGCTATGATTTAACAATAAAAAAAAAGAACACAAAAGGTACTAGAAATAAAAGGTCAAATATTTGAAAGTTCTAAAATTAAGAACTTATGCTCATTAAAAGACATCATGAAGAGAATGAGAAAGCAAGGTCAAGAATGAAAGAAGATACTTGCAACACATGTCGCCCACAAAGTCTGGTTCATGTATCCATATACAGAGGGTGCAAAAAAATGTATACACATTTTATGAAAGGAAAGAACTGTATTAAATCTGTAATACTCAGGTCAAGTTTGACTTCCACAATTATAGGAGATGCTCAACATGACTTCTCTTCATCCTTTGTTAGTCATATGTAGAGAGTACTACAATTTTAATACAATTTTTTTTCCTTTCTTAAAATGTGTATACATTTTTTTGGCAACCTCTGTAAGTAAAGGGCTCATACTAATTATTAAGAATACAATTTAATAGAAAAATTGGCAGCCAACTCAAACAGGCATTTTATACACAGAAAATTCAAATGGACAGTAAACATATTTTTAGATACCCAAATTTATCAGTAATACAAACAATGGAAACTAAAATCACAATGAGATACCTCTACATTAGGTTGTCTAAAACTTTGAAGTTAGATAATACCAAAGGTTGATACGGGTGTAATTTTAACTGAAAATTTCACACACTGCTATTAGGAATGCCAGCCAAGAACAGTATATTATGGAAAGTAAGAAAAGAGGGATTCTTTCAAATTGAGACATTTGAGGTTGCCTTAAAAAAAAAAAATAGCTGAGATTGAAGAATGAGAAGAAGTTGGTTAGATGGATTAATTCTAGGCAGAGAACAGTTTGAGAAAAAGGTAAAAGGCATGGCCCCTCTGAGGAACTGAAAGACAGCCAGGTGGCAAGCAGAGGAAGGAAGAGTGTATGGCCAGACAGACATGCTATGATGAGGTTAAAGAGGTAGGCAGGGGCATCCACGTTCTCTCAGGTTATCCTAAGCCGCAGGGGTCCTCAAACTACGGCCTACGGGCCACATGCAGCGGTACGATTGTATTTGTTCCCGTTTTGTTTTTTTACTTCAAAATAAGATATGTGCAGTGTGCATAGGAATTTGTTCATAGTTTTTCTTTTTAAACTATAGTCCGGCCCTCTAACCGTCTGAAGGACAGTGAACTGGCTCCCTGTTCAAAAAGTTTGAGGACCCCTGAAAAAGGATTTTGATTATTATTCTAAGATCCATTGGGAAGCCATTCAAGGATTTAATAAGCAAAGAAGTACACTAGCATATCTGCATTTTTCAAAGATCATGCTGGTCAATACTAGGAAAACAGGCTGTGGGCATGTGTGTATATGTAAGACTAGATACAGGGAAATCACTTTGGAGCCTTTCACAATAAATCCAGGTGATTAATAAGACTAGCATAGCTAGGAGGAAGTGAGAAGATTGTGAATATTAATAGGTAAAATAAATAGACATTGGTGATTGTTTGGATATGGTAGAAATAAGGGAGAATATGAAGGATTACTACTGATATCTGGGTTCTGGACTGCAAAGCCAATTGCACTGTAGTGCCATTCACCTACACAGGAAATCTTGGAAAAGGACAAGGCTGACTGTGGGGCAGAGACTGTTCATTCAATTTTACACATATTAATTTTGAGCTGTTTATTTTGCCTCCAGGTTGACATGGAAAGGGTGCATTTAATATATAAATTCAGATCCAGTGGTGTACTGGAGCCGGCTCACATTGGTTTACAAGAACCGACTGTATCTCTTAACAACTCTGCATTCAGTGCTACCAACTGATAACAAGTCAGTAGCTTGATATCAGCCATGGTTAAGAATATTCACACCTTGGAAATTGGCAAATGTGACAATTCAGGGCATGTTTGTTCCCCCTCTTTGGGGAAGTGGTTGTTAAACATTGACCAGGACACTACTCTTTGGATAACTAGGAGCAAAAGTCACATATAGAAAGATAAAACTTAGGAGTCATTGGGAGGCAGCTGGAGGTTCTCAGCTGTGCTTCATTAAGCAGCAACTCATTTTTCACACAGAGCTAAAAGTCTTAGCAGGGAATTTGCTCATGCCATCCCCATAAAACTGCCTCTTATTGACGTATAAATGGCTGCCAGGCTCTTCAGATAGGTTGGGGATAATTTTATAAGAAAAGAAGTAAAAAAGAAATGTTTGTCAAAGAAACTCAATTCTCCTCCCACTTTTGGCCTTGATGGTGTGGCAAGGAATATAAGAAGTGTTACAGGTTTATAGGCATGTTCCCTTTACTACCTTTGGGACCATTTGTGCTTGCTTCCTTAGGAGCTCTATGGCCGGATGCCAGCCCTGCGTACACACCAGCACCAGGTGGCAGGCCTTGTGCACACCTAGCCCCACCTGACCTCACATCCAGGCATGAGCAAGGAGACAGGAGCAAAGAGCCCTGCCAACAGCCGTGTTTCCACCCACAGAGCCATGCACTTCCAGGCTGCACATGGAAGCAGAGCTTAAGAAAACACAGTGGCTAAGGTGTCTGACAACTGGAGCAAGACGTGTAGCTATTACTGTTCAAAGAAGGGCTCCCAGGGGCTGCAAAGCAGTAGTTGCGCATGGTTCTGGAAGCAGCAGCCCTGCCCCTAGGAGGTCTTGGTACACTTCCAGAGATAACAGCTCTAAGGATGGTGATGGGAACACCTTCCTCTGGGTTAGGACTTTACACTTTTCCAAGCATTTTCACATACAGTTTCTCATTTATTTTTTATAACAACTCTATGGAGTTGAAAGCACAAGTATAACCATCTTCCCCTACTTTACAAATGCAGTAATTAAGGTTCAGAAAGGATAGTTGTGACTGTGCCATTCCAGCCCCTTCAAATTAATATGGACCACCCAGCAGTGCTGAGGTAGAACTGGATAAAATTCACTCCAAGTATTTAACATTTATCTTCTGTCCAATGTCTTACTGTTGGCATCTCTGGTTTCCTAACCTCCCTCCCTTCCCTACACTCCCACTGGTTTGAATTCCAGGAAATGGTATATATATTTGCACATATAATGGAATATACAATTCTATCTGTAATTAGGTCTGTAGTAACAGTATATATTTTGCTTTCTGAAACATCTGAGTAGACAGGCTGATTTTCTAAAAGATCCTAAGTAGAATTCCACGCAATACCATTATATATGTGTTAACATGTATACATAAAATGTTTTAAAAAATAAGTTCTGTCTGGTTATAAAATTAATACGTGTGTGTGTATATATATATATATCCATCAACACATATGTGGAAGAATAACTTTCTTCTGATTATAAAATAATACATATATAAAATTTTAAAGTCAGGAATAAATTATCTTCCATAATTAATATTCAAATAAAAATATTTGGTTTAATGGAAACATTATTAGGATAAATATATATCCTACGGAAATAGTGATTATTTTAAAAGTACATTATTTTGAGTAGGCATACCTCAGAGATATTCAGGTTTGGTTCCAGACTACCACAATAAAGTGACTATTGCAACAAAGAAAGTCACACTTTTTTTTGTCTTCCTAGTGTATAGAACCACTATGTTTACACTATACAGTATACTATTAAGTGTGCAATAGCATTACATCTAACAGAATAACATACATCCCTTAATTTAATAATGCTTTATTGCTAAAAAAAATACTAACAATCATCTGAGGATCAATGAGAAATAATCTTTGCTGGTGGAGGGTCTTGTCTCGCTGTTGATGCTCACAGCTCACTTACATACGAAGTCAAGGATAAAAGCGACGCTGCTCAAATGAGCTTTCCTTCTTTGGAAAAACAGTCTAACACAGACCTGGATGGGTCATTTGGCAAACTCCAGTATGCAGAGATGGTGTAATAGGGAGCTTCTGCCCTCAGGTCCTGAACTACCCACCCACAGATGCAGATGAGAGTGAGGGCAGGTAGCTGGCATCCAGGTGACATACCAGAGGAAGAGGAGCAGGCAGATGCTGGAGGAGCTGGCCTGCCGACCATGACAGAGCAGGAGGGAGTGCACTGTGCATTGCGGCTGGCTGTGGCTCCCTGCCAGAGCATCGGTCCTGCATGCCTCATGCAGCACGGCTCGTTGCAGACCAGAAGAAGAATGTCTTCCAGAAACCCCAGTCACCTCAACATCTGGTTTAATGCTCTTTCCAGCAGCCCAAAGAAAGTGACTTGCTGCTTTCAAAATCAGGTCAAAGTGAAGAGAGGAGAAGGATGTTTTAACAAAACACACTTCATTCTATCTGGAAAACAAGAGAAAGGGGGAGAAAGGCAAAGCGAAGGCTTATAAAGGGCAGCAGAACATTCAGGGTACGCAAAATACATTGACATTTGGGCTGAGACGGCTTGTCTGCTGGGGTGCTGGGCAGGGAAGGAAGCAACTGTGTTCTCGGAAGGCCGTTTTACTAGGAATTTGCTATGATGCGGCTACTGTTTGGAAGCCAAGTACTAGGCTATATGTGGTTCTCCAAGATAGCGTTACTACCAAAGCACGTACAGCATTGGCCTGGACAGAGGGAAGGGAGCTAACATTAACTGAACTATACTTTTCCATATACTTTTTAATGTGATCCTTGCAACAAAGTTAGAAGAAGGTTGTTGTGCTTGTTCTATGAATTAGACTCAGGAAACTAATCGATTGCACACAACATAAATTTCAGAGCCATGGTCTGAACCAGGGGCTCCCACCACTGTTTCCTAGCTGCCTTACTGCCTTCAGACCATGACCTCTGCATTGCTGTCTTGGATCACTTTTCACACAGGGCTGAGGTACTGTGTTTTGTAGTTCAGTGGTGATTTCAGTAGATCCATGGCCAATCACACAGCAAGCTAAGCATTCTCAACAAGGACAAAACTCTGACTAACCACTCTTTCACTTTTGCAATCCTGCAATATCAAGATTTAGTACATTTTCCACAAGGTGCAGCATCAAGGTAGCTACATAAAACTCACACTCACTTATGCTTTTTTTTTTTCTTTCAAACTTGAAAATCAAAATTCCCCATCTGCTCACAAAGTCTTGTCTGGAATTAACCAGACAGAGTGATATCCTTACATTATAGAATGGGTGCAGCGTTAAGGAAGTGAATTGAATTTACAGTGGTAACTTTGCTTGCCAGGAAACTCATCCAACTGGGGTTGGAAAACCAATCCTCAAATCTTGGGTATTAATTGGAGCCTTGGCCAGAGCAATCACTCCATCAGCCAATTAAGGTCGCTGGAGCAAGAGCATCCTGTCATCCAGAGCCAGCACAGACAGCTTGAGGCCTGGTCACAGGCCATTTCTCTCTCTCTGCTGCCTGCCTGTACCCCTTTGTCTCAGTGACTTGAGTTCCCGTCTGTAGTCTGCTGGCAAAATTAGAGAGTCTTTAAAGCTCTCTAAGACCTGGCTACCTACGAGTATTAAAAATTTAAAAGCCACGGCTAGTCTATCAAAACTTGTGAAAAGTTTGTGAGTTTTCAATGAGGTTCCCCTCAAGGAGTTTGTGTTCTTCTGGAAAGAGACAAAGAGAAGTGGGAGCAGAAAGGAGCAGGACTTCTGGAGGCCAGCTGAGGGGCTAGAACAGCACAGAAAATGCGCCAGCTTCTTAGCATCTTTCTTTCCTGTATGAAGAGGGATACATATTCAATGCCTGTACTCTTTCTATTACTGTTTTCAGCGTCATATTGACAAGTATGTTCCAATGACACTCATGTTTCCAATAAGTTTGAACCATCACTCATTGGAAAGACACATGATGGATGCTCTAGGGTCCACTGGCTATAGGTTAGTATCCAGATTCCATCACTTTCTAGTTATAAAACCCTGGGCAAGGAACTCGAATTCTGAAAACTTCCATGCTGTCAACCTTAGGTTGCCAAAAGCTTCAGATGAAAACTATTGTACACTTAATGCATAGTACATACTCAATAAATGTTAGTAACTATTGTAATTGTTCTTTGCTGACCATTTGTCCAAATCCTCCCTAACTTGGTCAGAGATCCCTTTTTGAAAAAAAAAAAAAAAAAAAAACCAACATAAAATCAAACACTTCTGGGAGCACCAAATATGGATAATTATCTTCTAACTTAGATAAGTGGCAATCTTATATTGGAGACCAAATTAAGCTCTCCAGAGAGTCTCTGGTGAATTGTTGAGCATAGATGCTTAGCCCTACATAGAAGAAGCAAAAAGCCTCTTTTGATGTACGACCAGAGAAATGGAGAAATGAGGCAACTGCAATACATTTTTGGCCAAATAGAGCACGTTCAACTTGAAATATTCCAATTATTGAGGAAAAAGTGAAGTCTTTTATGGATTTAATTATATGGAAAATTGCTTTAAGCTCCCAGAGCATCCTGTAGACAATGAAGGGATTGAAGTGAGTTCCCCACAGCACATGATTCTTACAACAGCTCACAGATGCAATAATAACAGTAGATGACAGACTGAACTGGTGACAAGCTAGAAGGATATTCCCCAACTGACAGCTGTCAGCTCACAGGGCTCACTGGAACAAGAAGTCATAGATGGACTGACTGGTGATACAACAGGATGGTATGGTCTGGCTGCCTGGAACAGAGCCAGGTGTGATGTTGCAAAACACAGAAAGATTTCATTTTGACTTTTTTAAATATCATTCCAAAGCATTAACCAAGATTTGGGACAGTTGGCTTTGTCCAAGAATAATTGAGTAGCTACCATGATAACAGTCATGGAATAGCCTTAGAATTCTCCATTTCCAAACCAAACATGAAGAGTTTTATGGGGGGGGGAAATCCCTTCCTGTTAATTTCACCTACATTCCTTGATTTCCTACTTCCTTCATTAAATTCACTTTTCTTGACATTGTTCTCTTCCCTCCTTGGCCCTGACCATTAAACCAATAATGATGCAAGTGTCCATTCAGACATGTATTTATTGAGTTCCCACAGTGTAAGTGAAATGAATGGGCAGAAGGGGACTGAGTTAAGATGGCACTTTGGGAAAACATGTCAGTATGGATAAGCTTCAAGCGCATAGTGACAAAGCAATTAGTTTACCATTAGATACAAGTAATATGCCAAAAACTTTGAGCACCTTAGCAGAAAAGATGGAAAATTCCCTTCAAGGCAAAGAGACCTATTAAAGCAGACTGAAAACTGCAAAATCAATCAAAAGGGATTCACAGTTATGCCAAGTATGTCCCTGGGCTATGGGTCCCCCACCATGTGCAGCCTTACCACGGGGGTGCCCAGCTCTGCTGCCAGACCACGACCTTCCAACACCAGCCTTGCCCCAGCAGATACTTCCCGCTGAAGCTTGCCACCCTGCCACGTCTGCTCCCCTAGGCACAGTCTATGTGGCATCGGTGGCCTCAGACCTAGGCACCCAGGGCAGGATCTTACTCCAGAGGACACTAATTCAGAGGGCCTAAAACTTTTAAAGACTGCAGTTTAACAATGTGTTACATTTACAAGTTGAAAACACATGAATTTCTTCAATAGCATAGAAACAATGTGATTAATTAAAATACCTAATGAAGTAATACAAGTAGGCTGTTACTCAACTGTGCCCATTGTTGTCAGTTTCACTAGGTGAGGGAGTCACTTTAAACGTGAAGTTGATCAGAAGGCCTGTTCAGGGATACCTGTCCTGAGCACCAAAGGGTCAGGCCAGTACTCTTACATTTTTCCTGCTAGGAGCACTGGCCTGGGTCCTGCTGCCAGGATTGGGAAGGAGGGCAGAGGGGAATGGTCACTATTTCCATAGCTACCATACTCAACACTGAGTGCTAAAAGTGTCACATCCATTCTCTCATTTAACCCCATCAGCAACTCTGTAGAATAGGTACTTCAGTGCATAATTTACAAGTGAGGCTTTCAAGACTCAAAGAGCCTCATGGTAACCTGCTCCAGTTACACAATTAATATGTTGCTGGATTTGGGTCCAGAATTCTAGTGAGAACTAGAATTTGATCACAAAATAGGCAGCCCAGCCACAATATCAAGGTTCTCAAACTTTAATGTGCATCTGAGTCAGCTTGAGAATCTCATCAACGTGCAGATTCTGATTCTATAGGTCGAGGGTGAGGCCTGAGGCTCAGCATCTCTAACAAGCTCCCAGGGGAAGCTGCTGCAGGTCTTAGAGCACACTTGCCTGTGTCCATAGTGGACCCACATGTGAGAGAGGGAGGCGATCAGGGAATGGGGCCCAGGGAGGGCCAGCTTGCCTTCTGTAAAATGTTGTCCTCTCCCTTAGTGCATACCTGACAATTAAGAAATCCACACAGTCAATAACCATGAAAACTCTTAACTAGGAACCAAATTTGGGCTCTGTGTATCGGATGTCTTATATCTTTTCTGGAGCACTTGGCCCTTAAAAGTCTGGCCCAATTTTGCATTTCAAGAAACAAAACTCCAGGAGTAAGAATTGGTTGGACCCCTTCCCCCAAGATGAACCCTAAGGACACAGTAAGAGTCACAGTGAGAAAGCCTGGGAGCTCACATGTGTCCTGCCACTCACACTGTGAGAAAGTGAGGGCTGCTTCCCTTTACAAATACCCCAGGGTCATCAGGGTCATCCAAGGTAGCTGAAATGGGTCTTCCAACTCATGGCTCTTACCTGGGAGTGGTGCCCACTTCTCAGTGGCATGTCCTCCCCTCTGGAGTTTTTTGGGGACACTTCATAGAAGGTAAGTTTTGTTTTCATTGAGAGAATCAGGGGTGATTTTTGAGAGTGAGGTTAGGATTATTAAGAGGAATGCTGCAGAGTTATCCACTGGCTCCTGAAGCTCCAGTCCCATACACAGGACTGGAAGTAACTCAGGAGCACAGCCACAAGCCAGGACCTGGCCAGAAGCAAATGCCACCCCTCCTAGACTCCTTCTTCGACTTTGGCTCCTTCATACTCCATGGGCGTCCTTTCTCTTCCCCACACCCAGGGCACAAAATCAGGAAGTGGCCAGCACAGACCCTACGCCCTTGTCCTTGGCATGAGCTCATCCATCCTGGAGAAAACATGCAGTGCAGTGATCATTGCTGAAGAGTGTGGTGAGGACTGGGCAAGAGACATGATGTTTTCATCTTTACTTTCCTTGGTCTGTGGCTGGAAATTTTAGGGAGTGATTCTTCCATGAAATTGTCACCCATTGATTGATCCATCCATTCAATAAATACTGAGTACTTCCTCTGAAATACTCACCATGCTATCCCCTGGGGCTACAGAGATAAGCTTAGTAGTCTCTGGGCTTAAAGAACTTAGAGTTTAGAGGGAAGGACAAACCTGCAATAAAGAATGATGGCACATTGTCCTACATGCTATGATAAAAGCATGCTCAGAAGTACAGAGGAACAAGAGGAGAGAGCACCTACTATGTGTGTATATTCCTTCATTGCTTCCTAATCTTGTTCACATCACAGCTCATCTGGAAAATGAGCACAGCCCTTCCATACTGAGGTAAGCTCAGTAGGTTACTCTTAGCAAGAGGCCACCTGCCCAGGTTGCAGCCCCTGTCACATCTCAGCATATCCTAACCTATGCTCTGAAATGCTCTTGTGCTGTGCAGCAGCCAGGAATGTTTTGCATGACAACGTCAAAACTTCACAACTCTACAAAAGGGGACCAAGGACACATGAGTTTGAGATTGAGGTTCATACCCAGGCTTGCTCCATGTTCATGGGGTTTTCCCTTTGGTGCTACATTGCCCCTGGCTCTGCTTTGCTGAGGAGTAGACCCCAGGAAAGGGATCTTTACAAGAACTTTCACTGCAAGATAAGCAAAGGGAAGAGATTTCCAAGCACGAGAACAGTGAGTGCAAACACACAGAGAGACATGAATTAGGTTCTTCCATATCCCAAATGAAGAGCCATGTAATAGTATTCACTGGTATGTGACAAGAGTAAAAGAAAGGCTCAGTGCCCATAGCTCAGTGGTTAGGGTGCTAGCTACATGCACCAGGGCTGGCGGGTTTGAACCCAGCCCAAGCCTACTAAACAAATAAACAACAACAAAAAAAAGTCATGGCGGACTCCTGTACCCTACAAGGGAAGCTGAGGCAAGAGAATCGCTTGAGCCCAAGAGTTTGAGGTTGCTGTGAGCTGTGAGGACACAGGACTCTACCGAGGGCGACAAAGTAAAACTGTGTCTCAAAAAAAAAAAAAAAAAGTAAAAGAAAATTAATTATTACAGCACAGTTACTTATAATTGTGTCCTCCCTCGTCTTTTAAACAGAAAGGCCCATTTGCTCAGGCAGGTCAGACGTCCAGCTTTTATCTGCCTGATTGGATTAAGAGCTGGCGAGGAGAGCGGGAGATGCAGGCGGCAGGACTAATTCAGGCAAATGGGGAGGTGGATGGAGCGTAGAAGGAGGAGAGGTGAGACAGAGTGACAGAGAGAAAATGAGAGGAAGAACGAGGGGCCCAGAGCAGGAGAAGCAGCCAGAGAGACTTTGGAAAGTGATGGGTCAAAGAGGCTTTGCAGGGTTCTTGCTGTGTGTTGACAAACAAGAGACCTCAGCTAAGGCCTCAAAGGATTCTCCTGGGTTTTTAGAAGTCCGTGCATGTTGGGTGAGCCATGGCACCACACCAAAAATGGTATCAGAGCAATTGGGATGTACATTTGACCCATAGACAAGCTTTGGAGACCCTACTCTGACTGCCGTGCTGAGTGGCAAAAAAAGGCCCCCACCATCCATGTGCTTCCAGCATGTTCAGCAGACAGACAAGCCAGCAGTGATGGCAGGGATGAGGCATTTTAGATGGAAGGAGCAGCATTCTTTACTCCTTCTGCACTCAAAAGCTGTATCCAATTCATTCTCCCACTATTGGGTTTTTCTTCTTTTTGGCCATTATGAATAATGCCATTATGAAAGTTCACACGCAATTTTTTTGTGGTGTATGTTTTCATTTTTCTTGGGTCTATACCTCAGAGTGGAATTTCTGGGTCATGCTCTGTGTTTTCCTTATTTGTTTTAGTTGTACCCTGTCCTCCTTCCTCGTCTCTGCTAGAATGCCTCACACGGGCAGCAATTTTTGTCCGTTTTGTTTATTGTTGTATCTCCAGTGCTCAGAAAATATGTGCTCAGCAAATATTTCTGGAATAAATGTGCAGAGGCTTGTGTTGAAAATTCCCTTTGCCTTCAGGAGCCCTCAAGTTGCTCGGGATGACAAGATTATAGGATACGAGGCGCTTCAAGGTCGCCGCTGAGGTCAGACAGGTAAGAAGTAAACTTGTCAAGGAGCATGGCTACAGGCTGAGGACACAGAGAAAGATTTTAACTCGGGGACAACTAGGTCTGTGGAGACAATCTAACTTCCAACTTATGAAATTCTAGTTCAAATTGGCCTATATAAAAAAAAAAAAAAAAAAAGGAATTCTAATTGGTTTGTATGACTTGAAATCCAAGATAAGTTGAACCAAAAAAATTCAAGATACATGGGATCCAGGAGTTAAGATGATTCCCTTTTCCCCTCCTCTTCCCCATTCTCTCTCTCTTTATCTCACTCCCTTCTTCCATCTCTTTCTCTCTCTTTCCCAAAATCAGCTTTATTTTCAGTTGAATTCTCCCTTTGCAGTGATAAAATGGCCATTGGAAGTTCCAGTCTTACATGTTCCTTTCAGCCAGTGCATCTCAAAATACCAGTCCCTGCCTTTTCCCCCTCATCCATAGGCACCTTCCCAAGACAAGCCATAGGGACACCACCCATCCCACAGTGACTGCTCCAAGTAATGGAGGGCCCACTGGAATTGCAAGGAGTGTAATGATGGGGGTATGCTTATGTGTACACATGTAGAGCATTTGTGCGTGTGCATATGTGTACATGCAGAAGTGTGTATGTGTGTGAGGGACTGGATATGGGTGTGGTGTATGTTCAAGGAGTGTGCGAATGTCAAGTGAGTCAGTTTGTACATGCATAGGTGTCTGTGCACATTTGTAAAAATGTAGTCTTCTGTGAGCTTGTGACGCAAAATGATGTGGTAAAATAAACACAGGCAACTCATAGTTGCTTAAGTGCAAAAGTTACAAAACTAAGAGAAGGGAAAAATAAAGTTGGACACTGGGTACAATTTAATGAAATCTAATATCTAAATAAAAGGCATATCTACCTGCCAGTGCTGAGATGAATGGTGACATGGAGTGTGTACTTGTGTCCACACAGGGTGAGTGTGCATGTGAAGAGGTGTGTGTAGGTGTGGGGTAAAGGAAGGTGTATGCAGACTTTGGGTGTGTATATTCATGTGCATGTGTGAGATCGTATGTGAATCAAGCAAGTGTGTGTGTGTGTGCAGGAAGCATATGTATGAATGTACACATATGAGTGTGTGGATGTGTGTAGCTGTGGGGAGTGAGGGGTGTGCAGACTGTGTGTGTACATGTATAGGTGTAGGTTTGCATGTGTGGGGAGGGATGCGTGCATGTGTGAGTGTATCTGTGTACGTACAAAGGGGTGTGTGTGTGTGTGTGTGTGTGTATAGCAGTAGGATGGAGAGGAGGAGACAGTTCCCAAGAAGAAAAGAGGAATCTATCAGCAACAGAGGATAGGATCTAGGTAAAGCCCTTTGGGGTCCCCGTGAGAATGCTGATCAGAGCTGGGTGTTAGGAAGCTCCCTAGGTAGGCAGGGCAACAAGAGAAGAGGGTCAGGGACTAAGGGATGGAATGGCAACTCAGTGAGGACAGAGACAAGAAGGAGATGGTGGAAGGACATTAAAAGAGCCCCTAATGACAGATGACGTAAAATGTGACCCAAGTAACTCCTAGGGTACTCAATAGGGGGAGAGGGCTTCATATAGCCCCATTACCATTGATCAAAATAAAAAATAATGGAGTTCAAGCAGATTTTCTCTTTTGTCTTCTAGTTTTCTTAACCTTAACACACATGTTGACTTACTTTCAATTTAAGTCAAAAGAATGTGCTTAAAATTTGTGACCAATAAATGCAACTCTCGTCAGAGCTGCTATAATGGAATCTAAGATACACAGTTCCCTTCTCTTTTTTTTTAAATTTTTTTATTAATAAATCATAGCTGTGTACATTAATGCAATCATGGGGCACCATCCACTCATATTATAGACCATTTGATACATTTTCATCACACTGGTTAACATAGCCTTCCTGGCATTTTCTTAGTTATTGTGTTAAGACATTTATATTCTGCATTTACTAAGTTTCACATGTACCCTTGTAAGATGCACCACAGGTGTAATCCCACCATACATTTGCAATTAAATGATGTTTAAAAGGTTAATGAATACTTGAAACTCATAGCTGCCTCATGATGTTACTATTGCCTGTGTTCCTGACGTCATGTCTGTCTGTGGTGGGAGAAGCCATGGCAGCTAATGTTCACCCACTACCGACTCCCCACTTGGAAGCGTCACGCTGGTAGCTTGAAATTGGCCATGTTGGGAGTATTTATGTCATTGGAAATTGGCAAATCCCACAAGTCAGAGGTTTACCCTCAACCCTTCAAGAGAGGGTTGTTGAATGTTGACTAGCACACCATCAAACAGGTCTTATTCTTCTCTCTAGCATTTGGTTTTCTTTTCTCTTGCCAAGCCTATCTTCATTTTTTCTCTCAATATAGAATCTTTACTAATCTGTTAATCAAGGGTGGTGTGATGGTGCCCAAAGATGAAGCTGGAGCAGAGAGTTTCAGGTCAGGTTTATTGAAAAGGAAGAGCATTTACCTGGGCAGGGCAAATATGGCGTCTGCACAGGGAGCAGTTAAAGACCCCTTCTATATGGGGGTAAAGGGGGTGGGCAAATTTCACAGTTTGCCTGGATGGCTTTGGCAGGTTAGGGTCCTTTGGTGTGAATTTCCGAGGTGGGGCTAATTAGGTCCTTTGTGTTCTTTGTTTTAGGAGGGAGAAGGTTCATGTGTCAGGCAACCCCACCCCCCCCATCCAATTAAATCTCTCCTTCTCATAACACTTCCCTTAACAGTACTCACTTTTATTGCTTTATTTTTCATCTAACCCCCTATATCATTTTTATCCTGAACCATACAACTTAGCATTTAACAGTATGTTTCTTATTAATTAGTTTTAACTAATTGATTCACCTCAATATTTCATCATGTTTCTTTAGGGTCTAACATGCCTTGGGTTCTGGCTCAAACCATTCCCTGAGATTTCATGTATTTGTCTGGTTTCCATTAACAGACTCATAGGCTGTAGAAGCCACCGGTCACTTTACTTCAACATGCCTTTTGGGTCCTAGAGCAACGCTGAGACCCAAATTGACACTTGGTAAATGCTAGGTGCTCCAGGAATAGCCATGGTGACTGTTGCTGTGTTTCAGAAAAATGCCTTTGTTCAAGATGCTTGAATCTTTTGATTCAAGTGCGAAGAGTTTCAATCCCAAATCTAAACAAAGCCCTAGGAGTAGGAGCCTAGGAAGTGCTTAGGAGCCTTGAGATCAGTACCTTGTGGTCAGGTCAAACCATCCATTCATCAGCTCCAGTCTTCGATCTCTGTGTCTGGGTGGTGCTGTGTATGCTGCTCACCAACTTGGTTGCTGTGACGATCAAAAGAGAAAATGAAGTAAAAGTGCTTTGTAAAGTGACCTAACATACAGACCTAGAACCCCCGATATCCCCATCCTTCACCATATTTACATCATGTTTTCCTTCCAATCATCTGTAAGCAAGAATAAGAGGACTAATTTGGCTGGGTGTGGTGGCTCACATCTGTAATCTAGTGCTCTGGGAGGTTGAGGTGGGAGGTTGAGCTCAGGAGCCTGAGCAAGAGGAAGACCCTGTTTCTGCTAAAAATAGAAAAATTAGTCAGACATGGTGGGACATACCTGTAATCCTAGCTACTTGGGAGGCTGAGGCAAGATGATCGTTTCAACCTAAGAATTGGAGGTTGCTGTGAGCTATGACACCACAGCACTCTACCCAGGGATGATAGAAACTCTGTCATAAATAAATAGATAAATAAATAAATAAATAAATAAATAAGAAAAGGACTAATTTAGATTGACTGTACACGATCTTCTTTCTCTCTTTTCTGGGGTAAAGAGGCAGAAATACCAGGATTGTTATCCAAAATGAGCCTGGAAAAATCTCGAGCCTGGGTATGTTATTACTGGTATTAAGTGGTCAATACCACATAAAATTCCTTAATAAACACATCACCCCTCCAGGCTTATTTCTGATGCCTTCAACCAATCTGTACGGGGAGAAGAGCAGATGTTATTGTTACTTCTATCTTATGGGCAAGGAAAGGAAGGCTGAGAGAGAATCAATGACTTGTCAAACTCACATAGCCACTTGGGCCGAGCCAGGGTGAGAACCCGGGTTTCCTGTGGCTCAATCTAGTACAATCTATAGGCAGTCACTGTCTCACTCTAACCCACTCAGCAGCACCACTCCACTTTCCACCTTTTTATGAAGATTTGTGTCCAAATGGCTCATGGCTTTTTGTGACACAGTAGAAAGAACTTGCTCTGGAGACACTGGAGTTTATTTGAAGCAGATCACCTCGAGCAGCTTAAACAACCTCCATGTGCCCCAGAGGCTGACATCTATCACAGGAGAGGACTGCACTTGCTGTCTCCACCTCATGGGGCTTTGAGCGATGAAAGGAGAGAAGAGATGTGATAGTTCTTTGAAAATTAAGTTGCTCCATGAATGCAGGACATCATCAAAAATAACAATAGTTCTGTCTTTCTGAAGTGGTGCCCAGAGAAGTTGGCAAATGAAAATGATCCGAGTGCATCACACTTGTACTATTTCTTTTTTGTTTCCCCTGACTTTTCCTGACTATATCTGCACACAAAAGGCATTGAGGAATCCACACAATTATTTCCCCTCTTTTACAGAGTCTCTAAGAGGGTTGTGGCTGGTAGTCTGGAAATAATCCTATCATGTGGCAAAAGAGATCAGTCATAAATTTGTAAAACTATTAAGTCAAGCCCCAGCTGTTCATATCTGACACTGAAAAGACATCAACGTGTCCCTCAAGTTCCTGTCATAGTCAGAAGTACCTGGTTCTCTTGTACTTCTGAAGAGTTTGAAGAACAGGAGATGGAAGGAACAGTAAAGATCCAGTGGAGACACCACGTGCAACAAGCTTTGGGCCTCTGGAGAGCCCAGTCTTAGTCACTGAAGTAGTTTTGCAATTCTTTTGAGAATGGGAGCAAATCCTGAGGCTAACCATCAACTGAGTCTCAGAAATAGGCTTATGCAATAGGATAGGATTTTTGGAGTTTCATTCGTTTGTTTTTCATTTTTGCAAACTACTAAGTTCTTTCACCCTTAGCATTTTTTGTGGGCAGAACTTGCCCCCAGTCTTCTTTGTGCAGTTTGAGCCATCTGTTACCCCTCAGGGGTAGGTTGGGCAAGAGTCAGAATTGTTATGTCAGGATGCACTGAGAAAGGAGGTTTCTGACATTCAGAATAGGATTTTCAGCAAGACACCCAGACTTTGTAGAGAGGAAGAGGACTTTTAAAATTCTTTAACATATTAAAAACCCAAAACTGGAGGACTCTTATTCTAACATTTTTCCATAATTATGAAAGAGAGACACTTCAGCCTCTGACAATTAGGCCTTGAGTCTTGCTGCTCCAGGGTTGGGGGAAAGCTATGATCTTGAACTTGGAGACTACCATATCTGAACCTGGCACTGTGGGTGCAGAGGAAAAGCAAGGTGGGAAACAACTGGGTTAGGATCTGAGATTTAGTCACACACTTCTATCTAATAGGCCTGCCAGAAAATCCAGGTAGGCATGGCAAGCCCACAGCAACAGGGCTGGTGACATGCCTTCCTGGGTATATGAAAGGGAGACTTCAAACCTCTGGGAGGAACCTTGCTTTTGGCCACTTTGAAAATGGCATGGAGGGATTAGTGGAAGTGATAACAGTAATGGGAGAGGCAAGAGAGCAAACCTCAGTTCTCTCTCATCGCCACACTCTCAGAGTTAACATTGGCGGAGGACTGTTGGATAAACTAGGGAAATATAATTTAGAATTCTGTCAGGAGACTGTTTCACAGGCTGTCCCTGCACCAGGCTGGGGAAGACATATCAACTTAGTGGGTCAGGCAGAGGGAAAACCAGAGATTAGCTTCCCTATCTATCTTCAACTCCAGTGTGAGATGGATCAATAGAAGTGCTTGAATGCCCCTAAAGATCTGGGCAGAAGTTGATAAAAAATATGGTGTGGGGGAGCCTTCTAGTAGGGGGCCTTAGAGATGCCTTTGCCTGCCTATTTGGAGTCATGGAAATTCTACCTTTCCTCCAACACTTGGCTGCCATATTGGAAAGTAGCAAAGCAACTAAAACAGGAAATTTGAGCTGTCCTAAAGAGACCATTAAAATGTGAGCTGTCCTAATGGGAATTGAGCTTCCAGTAAATGGACTGAATGTTTAAATTGAAAGGAGACAGTTTAAACTGGAAAAGTCTGAACTGTTTGTTAATTGGCCAGTCTTAGTAGCTCCAACTGCCCAGCAGGCTGAGGGCTCATGAGGAATATCAAATGAAGCTATAGAGAAAATAAAGAATAGTTTCTTTGAATCTCTGAGTGGTAACATGAGTAAATTCGTGGTTTCAATATATTTGCATTCTGTGTCCCCTCTCCTCTAGCAAACACTTCAGATAGGATCCCACCCTCCTGCAAGCTTCTCGGAAAAGTGACAAATGCTTGATTTGTGTTGCTATTTGTGGTTAGTGTTGCCATAGGGTGAAGGTGAAGACATTGGCTGGTTACTGGACTCCATTTGAAGTTTCCATTTTCCCTTAGCTGACAAAAGTTACACAGGTAAGACAGAAAGTCTTATTATTAATGTCACATATTCCCTCTGGAGTGGAGCAGAGGGGAAATTTTAATACCCCTTTACTGAGGTTCCCCCTTGTGCATTGAGGAAATGCCCACGAACATACCTTTCTGCCCACCCCTGTTACCAGCTTCTCCCTCAATATCTGGTTGGGACTCAAGAGATTTGAGTCAACATTTTATGTTGGTCACTATGAAAATTTTGGGTCAGACTGTGTTATCCATTATCACTTTTAAAAAAGACAGTCAATAACATCCTTTCTGATTTATCTGGGCAAGTTGCAACTTGCTCAATTTATTGGTGTTGCTGGGAGGGCTTCTTTTGTGTCTTTCCACATGGATTTTATGTTTCTTGAGTTTGGGGTATCTCAAAACTTTCATAATGACCCACATACCAGCTAAAGACATTAGTTTACCTTAAAGATCCATGGGAACTATGGTTTTCTTAGTTCTTATTCATTATACTTCCCATTTCTTATACTTCCTGTTCCTCTAAGGCACTTCCTGTTTCCCCTCAGCACTTCCTCTGGGCAAATCTTTCATTCTGTTCTGTCCCATTCTACACAGCTGAGTGGGTAGTTGGACCAGGGGCCCTTCTTGGGCATGGATATTTCTTTTCAGGGGTTGGAAGTGAGAGTAACTTAAGTCAAATGCTTTAGCTGTCAGGAGCATATCAGGAATTTGATGGTCTTTGGGCTGGGGGTAGAGACAGGTATGACCCTGAAATAATATGAAAGAAGTCAGTTATTTTCCATCCCAGCATCCTGTTTAGTTCCTTCACTGCGGTCATCATGAGACATAATGTTGTTATTTGCTTACTTATTTCCCATGTAAACTCTATGAGTCAGGAGTCTTACATGTCCTATTCATTGTTATATCCCTGGTGCCTAGAAGAGTTCCAGGCACACAGTTATTGGTCAGCATATACATGTTGAGAAACAGAGAGACTAAAAGAGGGCCCTGGAAAGTGGAGTGGGAAGGGTACTGGGTGGTAAAGATATAAGACAGTGGGAAAAATGGGAGGCAACACCCTGATTTGCATCTTGTCTTTGCCTATTACTAGCTATGTTCTCTGATCTTGGCCAAGTACCAATCCCCAATATCAAGAGAAGACCACTTCTATTATAATATATCTTTTATAACACATAATAGATACACACAAATGTTTATGAAGCAAAAATGGAGTATGACTTTGCAACTTATGTGTCTCCAGTGCACCAGTAGAGAACAGAGTAGACTTTCTGAAAGGCATTGCAATGTCATTTAGGTGTTATGAATGCTATATACCTTAAAGTTATATGTTTGGTGCTTGGTTATAACCCCAGGACTGGCCAACTAGAATGGAAGCAAAGCTTCCTATGCACCCCTTTTCCCTACTGGGGTGTGGGGGTAGGCTTCCAGAAAGGTCTGAGGGTAATTTCTTGGGATGGTTGCTCAGCAACGCATCTACTAACAGCTGGGCTTGTTCTACAATGAAAGAAAAATGAAGTTCTAAATTAGCTTTCAGATACTTAGCTCCCAGAACAATTTGGGTATAGTCCGTAGGCCTAAAGATTTAAGGTATGAAGGGACAGCTTGTTATTGCTTCAGTATTCATGGTACAGTAATGCTACCATAGGCTACCAGCAAGGATTCTAAGCATAGAGACCCAAGGGATGTATTATAGGATTTTGAATTTTCTAAAATAATTTTCTAAAATAAAAATCTGGTTCAGATTATGAATGTTCATACACACAAAACATTCAGGATAATGCATATCCCACAGCTTGATAAATGCTAATATCATATTCTTTAGCCTTAAGATCTTTCTGCCTGGGTTGATGAAGTATAACAGTGGGATGATAAAATTCAGTGTTTATTTGCAAAGCTGAATTAAAATGATTTCTAGGTACAGGAGCATTGACAAGCCTGAACATTTTCTCTATAGTTAACCTATATATCCTTTGGTCTCATCAATGGGAATTTGAAAAAGCATTTACTGTATTGATTAATTTATGTGGGATAGGAATCACTGAGCAGTGGAATGAATTTAAAACATGGTCAAGCAAATATTTTTGAAAAGGGCCCCTTGCCCTTAATTCATGTCAAAATATACCCAGAAATTATCCTACCCTGTCTCTTGCCAAAATGCAGGGGCTGCCTTGGAGGTATTTATGTCCCTTGGGAGAGTCTGCCAACACACAGCTGGGCAGTGAGAACACCACAGCCCCTCCGTGTCGCCAGTTCTGGTTGAGACAGACGGGCCTGTCTTCTGCCTCTGAGATTCCTGGGTCCCAGCCAGATTCTGGGGTGAGTTGGGGAGTGGGGGTGTGGTGGGGTGAGAATGCCTGGGGCTGGAAGATGAATGGTTTTATCAGTTTGACAGAGGAGGAGGGTGATGGGCTGAGGGGCTTGCAAAACATCACATCCTGGCAAAAATACTTTGCAAAACAGGAGATTCCTGGAAAGCAATCATGCTGACAGTGGAGAGTGAGTTTTTGGTTCTGATACAGAAGAGGTGCTGAGTCCCAGAACAGGCTGGACTCTCCCGCTGTCTGCAGACGCTGTTTGGGCCACAGGCACGGCCTTTGGCTCCTGCTCCCTCTGGGTGGTGTTCCCTCTCGCAGCATCCCCAGATCTGCCTTTGGAAAACTTGCCTGTTTGCGTTGGGCTGGGGCCTCACTTTGAGCCCTAAGCATGCTGGGCTCCTGAGAGAATCTGGTCCTTGTACAGGCTAGGCCCCTCTTCTGGGCACCCCTTCTCCCTGCCCACAGCCAGACGGACCATCTCCCCCTGTCAGGCTCAGATGGAGCACTGCCTTCCCCCAGGCCTTCCTGCAGGCCTCCAGCCCATCCCTCCTGTAGAAATTGCACCTCTGTTCCCTCTTGCAGCACTTGGTGTCACACAGCAGTGCTTCTGTTTGAGGCAGATGGAGGTATCTTTTTTCCTTTTACAGCCCATTTCCTAAAATGTTTTCACTCCTCATGGTGAGGATTAAACCACTTCTCTGCCCCTCCATGTGGCCTCCTCTATCTAGTGAGATCACAAGCTCTCTGAGCAGGCCTGGACCGAGTGCTTGGGTTGCCCCCAGGTTGCCCTGACTCATAGTGACAGGTACTTGGTGACCCCCATGAACAAGGGGCATGGTGTCTAAACAGTCAAGGAAAGGGGACCCTACAGTTATGAGTCTCACATACTTCTTCCCAATGGATCTTCTACCAGAATTTTGAACCAGAAGCAGCTGACTCCATCAGACCCTCTCTCTTCTCCAACTCACCCCAACTGGTGAGGAAGGCAATGGTGGGTGGTCTGACTAATTGGTGAGGTAAAACAGAGGGCTTGGACTTTTATTAGGTGCCAGCTGTGTGACTCTTATGAGCTGATTTGTGACCCCCCCCCCCAAATTCACATGTTGGAGTTCTAATGTCCAGTACGTTGGAGTAAAGTTAGAACTATTCAGATGTGGGGGTCTTTAAAGAGGTGACTAAGGTTAAATGAGGCCATCAAGGTTGGGCTCTAACCCAGTCTGACTAGTGTTCTTATATCAAGAGATTAGGGACCTTCAGTGTCTTTGAGCCAGGTGAGGCCAGCTGGGCTGCTCATATCCCTTGGTACCCATGATGGAGAGCACTGCCCACGGTCCCTGCTGGTCACACAAAGGGCTGAGAGCCGCATGGCCACTGGCTGTGGCTCACGTCCGTGGGCAAGTTTTTTATTATACCTGTTGGGGCTTTGTTTTTCCCATTTATTTGTTGTTATTGTTTATGATTTTGAACTAAATGTCTATCTGTGATGTAAAAATTGACCGAACCTTGGTGGCATCAGGAGCTTTGCAGAAGGTACAGTTTGGATTCTGCTTTTCTCGGAGTGGCAGCTGGGTCTTGGCTGGGTGAATCTTCACTGCTGGCAGTGGAAACAACCAAAGCAGCCTTTTTCCACATGATAACTTCACCAAGATGTCAGTGATAGGCAAAGGTCTGATGATGAGAGCACCAGCACTGGTGATGCCAGTTCAGATGTTGAACAGCAAGACCCAGCTGCTCCAGAGCCTGAAGAACAAGAAGAAAGAAACTCTTCTGCCACCCAACAGAAGAAAAACACCAAATCTCTAGCAAAACTACTGCTAAGTTATCCAGTAGTGCCACACGAATTCAGAAGGCGCTAGCTCAGGGAACTCTTCACCTTTCTAACTGCAATGTTGGGCCTAAAGGAAGCAACGTTTATGAATGGAGATCCACTATGATTGGTCCACCAGGTTCTGTGTATGAAGGAGGTGTGTTTTTTCTGGATATCACATTTTCATCAGAATATCCATTTAAGCCACCAAAGGTTACTTTCTGCACCAGAATCTATCACTGCAACATCAACTTTCGGGGAATCATCTGTGTGGATGTCCTTAAAGATATTTGGAGTTCTACTTTGCCAATTTCAAAGGTTTTGCTGTCCATTTGTTCCCTTTTGACAGACTGCAATCCCTCAGATCCTCTGCTTGGAACCCTAGCCACTCATTTGACCAACAAAGCAGACCTTGACAGGATAGCCAGACAGTGGGCCAAGAGGTATGCAATGTAATTCATATAATGTGCATACAGGGTGAAGGAGCAGAGGGCACCTGTTCACTGTGCCATGAATCTTTGCAGCCTTTACAACATAAAATTCTGTGCATATGTTATCCTGGTTCTACTCTCTGCTTTTATCCTTTGAGACAGGGATACTCCCCCAAATGCAAATGCTATCAAGAGTAGAACTTTGTAGCTATAGATTAGTTACGTTTCAAGTGCCTATTTGTAAGTCTTCCTTTTTTGGGATATCAAAATGATCATGATAGACTAAGGATGCTGGTCCTGAAGTTTACCAAATATTATTATGCATTTTAGCCTAATTCATTATCTGTATGAAGTTGTAAGAGGAGCTGTCGATGACCAGGAGTTATGTCATTTGCATGATATTAAACCCAGATCTATTTCTGAGTATGTGGTTCATGCTGTTGTGAAAAATGTTTTACTTTTAACCTTTTTCAGTTTGTAATAAGATTCCCTTTTGCCCTATGTAGCTCAGAGAGCACCTGAATTGTCATATCAAATGCAATAAAAGTGCTCCAGAAAAAGAGAGAGAGAGAGAGAGAGAGAGAGAGAGAGAAAGACATTAGGACAGATACACAGAGGGAAGAAAATACCAGAAGCAGGTGGCCACCTACAAACCAAGGACACAGGCCTCAGTGCAAAACCAATCCTGATGGCACCTTGATCTTAAACTTCCAGCTTCTAGAATTACAAGAAAAAAATATATTTCTGTTGTTTAAGCCACCCGGTCTGTGGCACTTTGTTGTGGCAGCCCTAAGCCAGTGACATAAACCTGAATAGTCCTGAATTGTGTTAAGTATTCACATATACACATCCTGAGAAGTCTGTAAGCAATACAAGTGCCATTCACCTAAACTGTGCTCTTCCTCGCCCTCTTGGGGGCTATGGAGCTAGAAAGGAGAATTCCAGAAAGGAGACACACAACCCACAAACTTATGATTTGGAGTGGGAAGTGACATAAATGCAATCTTGTTTTTTTGAGTGTCTAGGAGGCCCTGCCTGTGAGCAAAGATCAAAGGCCAGAGAGAGCTTGGACGTAGGAGGTGCAGGGGTGTCATTTACTGTCCTTGAGATGGGTTGGTCTTGGCAGGTGGTGGAGAAATTATGTGAGGAGTCCCCTGAGACAGATTGGAAGACACTGGGCAGCCAGAGGCAAAAGTAGGACTGGGGACTGATCACCAGGCTGTGTTTTCCACGGCTTCTGCTGACAGCTTCCTGGGGTTTATGATGACCAGGCCTTGTGACTCCATCCAGAAGGTTGCAGCAGGCAGGCTGTGAGCACGGAAGGGATATTTTTCCCCATCTGTGGCCTCTGAAGGATTTCAGCCTGGAGTATGCCTGAGAGTGAGTAGTTTGTGGCCCTAGTAGGACACCGACAGTTCTTATATAATTTGCAAACACTGAGGCAATTTATTTTAATTGAAAACCTCTAGATGCATTTCCGGCAGTGATATTTCCCAGATGACCCCCTTGGTGGAATGGAAACTAAACAAGAAAATGTGTGTGTTTTGGAGAATCTGACGACTTCAGTTTCAGACAAGTGTTCCCCCCTCTGCCCCCTCAAGTCCCGCATCTGTTAATGTGCAGATGAAAGGCTTTGTGTGACTTGGATCTACAGAAACTGTTGATTCTAAAAGGCTGCCTTTTGGTCTTAAAAGGTGTCCTTAAAATTGCTCCCAGGTTTTGGCCCCGACTGACTTTCCAGTTAAATCTAATTGGCTGGGCTTAGAACACAGCTGCACGGGTTTTGCAGCTGCCTTTGAAAGCGAACTGCCCCTGAACAGTCTCAGCAAGGACGTGCAGAGAAACCCCGACCGGAGCACAAGGGTCGGAGTGCTCAGATGTGATGCCTTTTCTAAAATGCTGCTGTTGGGCGCCACTGGGATGGGTGCCTTAGCTGGTTTTTGAGTGGTGAGGCTGGATCCATTTGTGTTCCCTGGACATGAGCTGGGGAAGCTAACAGACTCCCAGAAGACCTGCTCCCTGGTCTAAACCTCATAATGTCTCATGGTTTCCAAATGTGCAAGTCAGCCATTGTTGTGCAAGGCTATGTGGAGATCTGCTAATGACATACTGTCCCCTGTGCCTGCCTTGATGTCCTGTCAGCTCATCAGTGTCACAGTGGCCAAACCCAAACATGTATGTATTATCTTTGCCCAGATTTTTTTTTCTCCCGCCCTCTTGGTCTTTGTTGATGGCTCCACCATCCCCTGCTCAGTAACCCTGCTGCTCTGCCATCTCTTGTTTTCCCTCGCACAGAACCACTTGTTCCATTCTAGAAGCAGCCTCTCCCATCGCCGTCCACCTTCAGTGAGCTCATTCTCTCACTACCTGTATTCTGGAGAATCTCTGCAGATGCCTCATTGCTTTCTTGAATGTCTCCTGTTTCTCCTATGAATCTGCTGATTCTGGGGTTTCCATGAACATTAAAATGGGGGAGGCTGTAAAAATGCAGATTCCTGGGCCTCATCCCCAGAGATTCTGATTGTAGGTCTAGGATCTGGCTTGGGAATCTGTATTAGAAGATGTTGGGTGGGGGGCTCTGACCATATTCAGAGAAGTTCTGCTCCTGTCTTCCTGGGCCACAGCTGTAACTGGGTCTCTCCCGAGTATAAGGGCCACTGAAGGTCGCTCGGTGCTTAGTGTCCGGCTACTGGGCCTGGCCTCCAGGGCCTTGTGTGTGTCCACACCCAGCAGTGTGTCTAGCCTCTTTCCTTCCTTTGCCACTAACTGTGTATTCTAGCTCAGTGACTTTCAAGCTTCCTAGGAGACAGACTGATTAAACACACAATTAGTGCAGTGTCAGCGTCCTATAGTAGGTTCTAGTTTAGACAAAAGGTCACGGGTTTTTAAATGGTTGTAGACGGCACATATGTAAAATCAAGAAAATCTGACTATTTACTGTGGTATGGGGAAAAAGTAATATTGGCATTATTCCTCTGATGTGGGTGATATTTTGGTTCAGTTCTTGGGATACTAGGCTTCAGAGGGTGTACAGTTGAAGAGACACGGCCTAACTAGCCCCGGCTACTTGGCTGTGGTGGTTTTATATGTCTCCTTGACTGACCACAAGGGCCACAGTTGAACATTATTTCTGGGCGAGATCAGTGAAGCAGATGCTCCCTCTCTAGCATGGGCAAGCCTCAGCCAATCCTCAAAGGGCCTGAACAGAACAAAAGGCAGAAGTGGGGGGAATTTGCCCCTCTTTGCTTTCCACCTGCCTGCTCTAAATGGGACAGCTTATGTCATTTTCTCTGATTCTTGGACTGGGATTTATGCCATCAGCTCCCCTGGTTCTCAGGCCTTTGGACTCAGACTGAATTACATCAGTAATTCAACTTATAGGCAGCAGATCCTGGGACTTCTTAATTTCCATAATCAGGTGCCCCATTTCCTCATATTGTAGCTCTCTATATACAATTAATCCTCAAATAACAGGGTTTTGAATTGCAAAATGGACTTTTTTCAGTCAAATAAGGAAAATAGTATCTTTGAGGGCCATGAAATCCTCAGATACAGGGTTTGACTTTTTGAAAATGTGGGTTCCATGGGGCCAACTGAGACATGGAGCATAGACTTTGGTATTGGTGGGGGTCCTGGAACCAATCGCCTGTGTCTTGGTCCTGAAACCAATCGCCATGGGATGACTGGAACTGCTGGTTCTGTTTCTCTGGAGAACCACAACTAATAGATTTTGGTACCAAGTATGTTTCTGGAAGAACGTAGTTTTAAGGATGAATTTTCTGAATTTGTTCTAGGGTTTCTGGAATTAGATCCCCCCCCCCCCAATCTGATTAGATTTAAAAACACTAATGACTATTTCCTGTAGTAAGTAAAGAGAGCATGGAGAGTCTATGGTGTGAAGTGTTCATAGAGATACCTGAAATATTATATCTGTATTGGATGCTACAGGGTCCACTAAACCACTTAAACCACTTAAAAGAGGCAAAAAGCTAGGTGAATCTGCATGTGGAACTTTTGAACATATTTGGAAAAGGAATGAATGTCTGGATATTTGTTCTTTGCTCCTAAAGAGCTTAGGGGTGTGAATTTCCAGTTCAAGCACCTAAGAGTTTCTATGCATTTCCTGAGACCCCCATCTCCTATAAACACAGGACTGAAAGTTCTGAAAATCAAATGCAGAACCTCATCTTTCCACTGGCTGAATTACAATGCAAGTTGAACTCCTATCCTTCTAGGGTATCTACCATTAAGGTGAAGTCATTGATTGGGAAAGAATGGGATTCCATACATTGAGGTAGGGAGGTCTGGTAAGAGCCTGATGAAGCTGGGGACACTGAGTCCCTAAATTCTGATGAATCTTCTTTGCCAGTGGAAGAGGTCTCTCCACCTGCAGCAGGATTGTTCTCTTCAACCCTAGGCAGCAGCCTCCCTACCTTTACTTCACAGCCTTCCCACCTTTACCTCACAGCCTTCCCACTCATTCCGAGGGTATTAGCCCTGCATTGCCCAGGGAAACTGTAATGACCTCCCCTGGGGCAGTTGCCCAGCAAGACAATGCTGATGCCCAAGGAACTCACTCACGCCATCCCTCTCTGCTTCTAGCCCTATAGCTAGACTCAAGTCCCAATAGGCCCCTAACGGTGAGCCCTGTGTCACTCATGAAGGCAAGTGTAGTCAAAAGAACTGCTTGAGTATTTTATTTATGAAGACAGAAGTTCTGGGAACACATTAGGATTGAGCACTAAAGTTGTGGGATAATAGTAAAAGGAACAGGGCATCAGATCAGGTCAAATTTATTGACATGGGCTCACTAAGCAGAGATTCTAAATTTCATGTTGTGGCTCAGGGAGTTGGAAGGGACTTTGATATAAATAGTATATTTGTTTGGTCTGTTGGTTGGCTGAAACATGGATCAAAAGATGTCCCACTGAGAGTGAATTGGAAATTCTATGCCTGGCTTGGTTTAATGTAAAGAAAAGTATTCAAAGGCTTAGGGAGATTGGATTAGAGTGGATTTGTCAGTTAAGACCTACTTACTCACACTGGGTGGGTCCAGAAGACGTGCATTTTACCAGTACTGTGAGGAGGAAATCTGTGAGGGGAGCCAGGGCATTCTTGAGGAGCTCTGGATGCTCCCTTCTCCATAAACCTAGACCTCACAGTGGGAACCACAGTCACTGAATTGAGAAACCTAAATGCAATGGAATAATTGGATCCCTGGGTGGCAGGGGCCACTATGTGGCACTAAACAGCCAAAGGCACGGTGGGTACAATTTCTGTAATGACTAGCAGAGTCAGAGCAGCAGCCAGAATAGTCTGAATTATACAGACCTATGGCACTGGCTAATTTATCCTAGTGTTCTCCGAAGTGAAATAGATAGGAAGGCTACTAAATTCTTCCTTGATCTGCATAATCAGAAAAGTTCTAGGTCAAATAAGCAAAAGTCTAACCTGAATTATAAAAACAGAGTGTTGGTCCCTCAATCCCAGACTTGAGCCACTTTATAGACTTAGAACTTCTTCTATGGAGGGCAAGTTGGGTGCCTTCAAGAAAGAATCTTGTCACAATACCGAAAATTTATACTGTCACCCTCTCTTCTAGCCTTCCCTGAAGGGACACATGTCCTTAATAGGGGAATTATTCACTGGGGAAAAGGAAATAATCACACCTATTGGGGACTACCAGACTCTGGCTCTGAATGAAGACACCAAAATGTCTCTAAGGCCCACCAGTCAGAGTAGGGGCTTATGGAGATCAAGTGATCATGGGGCTGGTGGGGGTCAAGTGATCATGGAGTTTGGAGCCCAAACCCATCCTGTGGTTATTCCCCCAGTTCCAAGATGTGTACCTGGCAGAATACTCACAGTGGTTCTCTGATTGTGAGGGCTACTATGGTAGGAAAGGGTGGAAGCCATTAGCATGTTTTCTACCTAGAAAAATAGTAAATTGAAAGGAGTATTTCTCTCTGGAGAGATTGCAGAGATTAGTGCCACCATGAAGAACTTGGGAGATGCAGGGTGGTGATTGCTACACGTCTCCATTCAACTCTCCTAATTGGCCTGTGAAAGAAACAGATGAATCCAACAGAAGACGGTGGGTTATTGAAAGCCTAACCAGGTAGTGACCATTTACTTAGTGACCTGAAAAGCTGCTAGGTTTGATTGGGACCCAGAAAAATAAGGCTCTGCAATAGGTCCAGGCTGCTCGGGTCGTATGACCCAGCAGAGCCAGATCCACAGGTACTCGGAGTGTCCATGGCAGAGAGGGGGCTATTGGGAGCCTTTGGTGTGTCAGGTGAATTATACCACTGGGGTTTAAAGGTTGGAGCAAGGCCCTGTCATTATCTGCAGGTGATAATTCTTCTTTTGAAAGGTGGCCTTTCACCTGGTGGCTCTTGAAATTAACTATGGACCATCAAGTTACCACAGGACCTGGGCTGCTTACCATGGATTTGGTGTTCCATGACCTACCAAGCCATAAAATTTGTCATGTATAGCAATATTCCATCATCAAATGGAAGTGGAATGTCCAACAATTAAGTTTGCGAACTCATCCTACACAAAGTGCTACAGACCTTGCTGAATATCACTACAGTTACCTTCAAAGTGAAGGGGCAGCAATGCCAGTGCCTAGTCCACCCTTCAAAGCAATTCTGGAAGTCTTTTTCTGGAATGGCCATCAGACCTGTCATCACATGAGGTCTGACAATTAAGTTCCCAAACTCATCCTAGAAAAAGTGCTTTGAAGAGTGGACTAGGTGCTGGTGTTGGTGCATAGCTTCCCAAGGGGAGTACTTTGAAGGTGACCCTAGTGATATTCAGCAATGAGGTATGTAGCACTTTTTCTAGTATGAGTTCTGGAACATAGTTGCCCAACCTCATGTATGAAGTGGGCCCCAACAACACGAGTAAGTTACATAAGTGCCCCTGTGGTTCCCCGCTCCTGCTACATTGCCCTCTTTCTCTCAGTCTGTGGTCTCAAGTAGGGAATCAGAAGATGGAGGAAGAGAAGACTTGGGCTTCCATGTGATATGCAGGCATCAACCATAAGTAGACAGCTACAGCACTGCAGCCCCTCTCTGGACATCTCTGAGGGACATGGTGAAGAAAATCCTCCTGGGGGTAGAACTTTGATCCACACATCTGGTTGTTCACTTTGCTTGAAAGGAGAACAAGCCAGACATGTAATTATATACTGATTCATGAGCTGTGGTCAATGTTTTGGCTGTATGATCTGGGACTTGGAAGGAGTATGATTGGAAAATTAGTGGCAAATTTCTGACAGAAGTATATGAACAGAACTCTCTAAATGGAAAAACATGAATATAATTGTGTCTATGTGAATGCTCAGCAAAGGCTGACCCCAGTGGAGGATAATTTTAATAATCAAGTGGATAGGATGACCTGTTCTATGGATACCAGTCAACCTCTTTCCCCAGCCACCCCATCATTGCCCGACTGACTCCTGAACACACTGGCCATGGTAGCAGGGATGCAGGTTATGCATGGGCTCAGCAATGTAGACTTCTACTCAACAATGCCAACCTGGCTATGGCCACAGCTGTGGTCAACAGTAGCTGAGACCAACCTTGAGCCTGCAATGGCACCATTTTCCTGGGGTGATCAGCCAACCACCTGGGTGGTAGGTTGATTACATTGGATTATTTCTACTACAGAAGAGGCAAAATTTTATTCTTACTGGAACAGATAGACTCTGGCTACAAATTTGCCTTTTCTGTATGAAATGCTTCTGCTAAACTATCATCCCTGGACTCACAGAATGTCTTGTCCACCATCATGGTCTTCCACACAGCAAGGAACTTCTGATCAAGGAATTTGCTTCATAGCAAAAGATGTGTGGCAACGAGCCCATGCTCATAGAATTCACTGGTCTTACCACGTTCCCCACTATGCTGAAACTGCTCAGTTGAGAGAATGGTAGAATAGCATTTTGAAGGTTCAGTTTCAGTGCCAGCTAAGTGACAATAATTAACAGTGCTGGAGCAACTTTCTCCAGATGGCCATATGGGCTCTGTCTGATCAGGATCTTCAGTATGGTGCTACTTCTACCATAACCAGGATTCCCAGGTCTAAGATTCAGGGGGTGGAAGTGGGAGTGGTACCACTTACCATCACCCGTAGTGATTCACTAGCAAAATTTTTGCTGCTTGTTCCTGTGACTGTATGTTCTGCTGGCCTAGATGGAACCTAGAGGTCTTATTTCCTGAGGGAGGGGTACTTCCACAGGAGACACAACAGTGGTTCCATTGGACCACTGAAAACAGAAGACTGCCACCTGACCATTTTGGATTCCTCATGCTTCTAAATCAATAAGAAAGAAAGGGGGTGGTACTGGCTGGGGTGGTTGATCCCGACTACCAAAGGGACATTGGGCTGCAAGTCCACAATGGAGGTAAGGAATAGTCTGTCTTGAATTCAGGACATACCTCAGTCTTCTAGTATTATTCTTCCCTGTGATCAAGGTCAATGGAAAACTACAGCAGGCCAATCTGGGTTGGGGGAGGGTTAGTAATGGCCCAGACTTCTGAGAAATGAATGTTTAGGTCACCCTACCTGGTAAAGAACTGTAACTAGCTGAGGTGCTTGCTGAAGGAAAACAGAATGGCTAGAGGAGGAAGTAGTGATAAATACCAGCTATGACTACCTGTCAAGAAATGAACTGCAATTGTCATAAATATTTCCTCTTTATTCTGCTGTCAATATGTTTTTGTATGTGTGTATCTTGGTTTTCTTTCCTCTCTTATTCCCTTATTGTATAACATAAGATGCAATGATTTTATGTTTTAGTATATAAATATTAATTCAACACCATAGTATTAATGTTACAGAGTGTCAAGGAGAAGATTAAATATCTCTGGAAGATTTTACTTCCTTTTCTGGGGAAGGCACTAGTGTATTGTTTAGGTTGTAGTTAGGATAATTGTGTAATGTTAGGTGAAATAATGACCTGATTGTTTTCTTTCTTTGGAGATTAAGCATGGCTTAAGGAGATACATATGGGTGCCAAGTTGACAAAGGTTGGACTTGTGTTGGCTAATTTTATGTGTCAATTTGACCAGCCACAGTGTGCCCAGGGTAAGCATTATTTCTAGGTGTGTCTCTGGGTGCTTCTCGGAGAGATCAGCATTAAATTGGACTCATTAAAGCAAGGAGACCTTCCCCAGCATGTGTGGGGTCCATCCAATCCCTTGAGGGCCTGGAAAGAACCAAAGTCAGAGGAAGGGGGGTTATTAGCCCCTTTTTGCTTTTTGCCTTTCTCTTGACGAGGGACAGCTCATGTCATCTTCTCTCTTTGTTGAACTGGGATTTTCACTATCAGCCTCACACGTTCTCAGGCCTTTGGACTCAAACTGAATTATACCACAGGCTTTCCAGGGTCTGCATCCTGCAGACCGCAGATCCTGGGACTTTTCAGCCTCCATCATCACACAAGCCAATTCGTATATCCTACTGATTATTTTTCTCCAGAAAACCCTGCCTGTTAGTTTAGAATTAACATGCCCAAATGGAAATGAAATGGGTCCTCAAATCAGATGGATCTAAATTCAAAATGTTGATTCTACAATTTACCAGCACACATGTGACTTGTGACTTGACCTCCCGAAAGGTGTAAAATAAGGGCGATAATGTTCACCTTCGGGGTGGGGTGAGAATCAAAGATTGTGCAGACAAGGAGCTGAGCCAGAGTTGGTATTAATGGGTAACTAGTGATGGGGAAGAGGTGACCATGGCTTAACCTCATAGGCAGCAGATAGCTCTCAGAGGTGGGGGACTGTGGTCAGCAATACATCCCAATGAGCAGAACCAGCTGGCGCTGAGAAAGAGAGATTAAAAGAGCCAACTGTAGTCAGAGACCAGGGAGGAGCTGCCTAACAAGCCACATGGAGGCAGCTGGGGGCAAGTAAGATGGCAGCAGTGAGTGAGGCGGGAGAGGAAGGCTTTAGAGGGGCACTTCACACTGTTCCTTCTCCCGTGATTACAGTAGACAGGAGGTCTACAGTGGATCGTTTAGTAGGTAATAACTGGTCACAGCTCCTAATCATCCTTTCAGCTTCCGTTCTCTGAAAGGAATGGAATACCTTTCCTTCAACTCATGGGCTATCACCTGAGAGATTCCTTCCTTTGGTATACTCTTTTGTAGTCCTGAATCTTTTTCTCAGGACTCTTACCACAGTCTGTAATTGCTGTTCATAAGATTACCTTACTAATTCCCCTCTCCCCTCTAGGATGTAGGCATTAGGAGGGCAGAAACTAGATTCCTTGTGAATCCTCCACATCTAGCACAGTGTGCCTGATCCATAGTGGGAGCTCTATACATCTCCTTTGAATGAATGAATAGCCCTTCCTTTGGGTACTGAGGAAATCAGCAAATCCCTTCTTCTGAAACTGCCTTCTTTGATTTTGTATGGTTGCAATTAAAAAAAAAAAAAAACTAAGAAGTTTAAACATAAAGAGGAATTTATTGGAAGGTTACTTGACAAATCATGTAATTCAGGGAAGAATTGAACAAGTCAACTCAAGAAATGTAGAAACTAGGTGCTGTCGGGATGTCACCTCGGGAGTTAGTAAATCTTTCCTCCGGAACTTGGCTACCGATGTGGTTAGTTCTTATCTTCCGGTCTCTGTTCATATTTTAAACTCTCAGAAGAGAGAAGCTGATTGGCTCATTTAGACGAGGAATTTGCCTCTCCACCAGTCAGCCCTCAGGACACAACTTCACACAGTATAGACCTGGCTGCTAGAGGCCCATTCCCCTGGTTCCCAAAGAAAAGAATCCTTTTCGAAAGATGTGGAGTTACCGAGTCAGGTGTGAGGCTCCGTCCCTGGATTTGTATCTAAGACTTTCTTTTTCCTCTCTCCCTACTCCTTTGTACAATGGATGACAGTGGCGGTGGAGCCTGTAGGGCATCAGGTGGGGAGAAATGATTGTGACGGAATGAAGGAGAATAAATGAGCAGGAGTTGGAGTTGGGGAATATTCTGAGAAGTGTGCCTTCGCATCATCCGTTGCAGCACTGGTTACTGTAAGACCAAAACCAAGAATGTATGATACAATGTTAGGGCTTGGACATGTTAGGAATTTATTTCTTGCTCTCCTACAATTTCGAAAGTGTTCCTGATCTGCTGGTGGCTCTCCTCCAAGACGTGAGTCAGGAACCCAGCCCCCTGCCACGTGGTGGTTTTTCTATATTTAATATACAGAAGGTGCCGAGGTCATCTTCATCAAGTCTGTAAAGGGGGAAAAGAAAAGGGGACCGGACCTGGAAGCGATGTCCACACTTCCACTGCTCACATTCCTCAGGCTAGAACTCAGTCACATGCCACAGCTAATTCCAGGGGAGGCTGGAAAACAAGTAATCTCTGAGCCTTGAAAGAAAAGGAGTCAAGGGCGGTGCCTGCGGCTCAGTGAGTAGGGCACCAGTCCCATATACTGAGGATGGCAGGTTTGAACCTGCAACAACAACAACAAATAGCCGGGCATTGTGGTGGGCGCCTGTAGTCCCAGCTACTGGGGAGGCAGAGGCAAAAGAATCACCTGAGCCCAAGAGCTGGAGGTTGCTGTGAGCTGTGATGCCACGGAACTCTACCAAGGGTTCTAGAAAAAAAAAAGAAAGAAAGAAAGAAAGAAAAGGAGTCAAGTCTGATGAACTGCTAGCCCATCCATAGACTGTCAGCTGGACATGCCCTCAGATGTTTCTCCCGGGGAGTGGGTGAGTGTGCTTGTGGCTGGACCGCAGTACCAGGGGCATGTGTACGTATGTGAGAAGGTGACAGTGTGTTGGGCAGTCAAAGCGTGAATTTTCTGAGGACTCGTTCAGCTATTTAGTGATTTCTCTCTCTCTGGAAACTGCCTCCTAGTCTATAAAATCAAGACCCCACATGATCTCCCTGGATGGACCATCAAATCAGATTCTCTCATCTGGGAATGTGAAATTCCTCAGGGAGTCAGGGTATGGAGTCACCTTCATAGCAGCCATGTGGATGAAGGCCCTGAACTCCCTGTTGGGGAAGGCCCGGAGCTTGTGGCTCTGGGCTTCCCAAGGCCGGTCAGCTGCTCCTGGCTTTCTCCGCTGGGGGCATCTGTACTATCAATTTTTTTTTTTTTAGTGTCAAAGTTACTGACATTGATGGCTATTTCTTGTAACCAACATAATTTTAGTTAGTAAAGAAAAATTTAATGTTTATTTGACCTTGGGTAAATCTCTCTTTCAGCCACAGATTTCTCACTTATAAAATGGGGATAATTTTATCTGCCCTGACTGCCTCTTGGGACTGTTGTAAGATTTTAATGGAATAAAGTACACAAAGTGCTTCAAAACCAGCGAGAATCCATGCAAATGTAAGTGGGGCTATTTGTCTACATCAAGAAGAGTTTTAAGAGCCTTCTTCGAGTATGAAATAGGTTTTCTTTTTCTTTTTTAACTTTAATTGCTTTGTGGTCAGTCCCTCTCAAGTTCAGGAAGTCTCCATAGTTAGAGGTTTACTTTTCTTTTCTTTTGCTAGATATTTAATACTTTGATTATTTCTGACGCTGAAATTATCCATTACCAAAATTACCCATTTTGCTCTCTGCCAAACCAAGCCTGATTTTTGCATTATTATTGCTGCTTGGAGCCAGTTTCAGCAGCTCTGGTGGAGTCTGAATAGAGCAGTTGTTCTCAAACACACCGTGCCCAATGTCTTCTTTTCATAACATATTTCACACCTCCGTACTTTTCTGGGATGAAATCGTGTTAGCCTGCGAGGGCTGCCATAACAGAGTGCCCAGACTGGGCAGTTTAAACAACAGAAATTTATTGTCTCACAGCTCTGGATGCAAGAAGTCTAAGATCAAGGCGTCAACAGGGTTGGTTTCTTCTGAGGCCCGTGGGAAGGAATCTGTTCCAGGCCTTCTCCTGGGCTTGCAGCTAGCCATCTTCACACCGTGTCTTTTTATATTATCCTCTGCTAAGTGCATCTTCATATCCAAATTTCTGTATTTAATAGGTATCTAACGTTTTGCATTAAGACCTACACTAATAACCTCATTTTAACTTGACTATCTCTGTAAAGACCCAATATTCAAATAAATGTGATCTAAGGTACTGGGGGTTAGAACTCCAATGCATCTTTTTTTTTTTTTTTCTTTTTAAAAACACATTGCTTCCCATAATAGAAATTCATCCTATTCTCCCTATAAACATTATTTTTTAAAGGTCAACATAATGCTCTGACTCAAAAATAAATGGAAAGCAATTTATAATAACATATTGTGTGTTCCTATAGGCGAATGCTCAGACAGGAGTAGGGTAGAAAGTATAATGTCTGAGTTGGATGCTCGGGCCACTCTGCAGACGGGAATGCCGCCTGCACAGGTGAGCTGCATAGCCAACTCCAACACCATTCCAGGAGCATTGTGGTACATGGTGTCACAAATGGTGATCAACTCTTGGAAAATAAAATACTATCTTACCTCAATTTACGTGGTAGTCTTATTCCTGGAAAATCAGCATATTGAAAAACCTTCCAAGCAATGCTTTGTGTTTGCATGTAAAGGAGAACAAATAGTTTCTACCTACATGAAGCCATGGAGCATTTGAAAATCAGACTGGATGTGGGGCGATTCTTCACTGTGGTGGACTGTCCAGGCACTGTTAGATGTTAAGCATTCTTTGCTCCCATCAAATAAATCTCAGTAGGATGGCCCTTGTCTTTGTGTTAAAAATAGCATATAAGTCATTAAAATGGTTCTTCCCCTGGAGAAGCACGGGAGGTAAGAGGGCTTCAACCATCACAAGAGAGCAACCACAAAGAAGAGGCTGGGGTGACAACCACTGGGGACCATGCTCACCTTCTGCCCAGATATCTGGCACCTTTCCAGTCTAGAAAGGCAGAGGAGGGCACTGCAGCCAGTGCTGTCCTATCTGCCATGTCATAGGCCTGAGCGGAGCTTGGAGGGCTCAACCTTTCTCTCTCTTACAGTCAACAAAGTGCTGGGTGCACAGTGGCCATCCCATCAGAGGCTGTTGGGTATGAACAGCAGCCCCAAACCAGGGTGGGAGGAGATTCATTTGTTCATCTGGTTGACAAATGGTTATTGAACTTTGAGTGGGACATTGTGCTAAGCCCTGGAAAAATCCACCAGCAAAAGACAATCCTTGATTTCAAACAATGTCCAATTCAGGGATGAAGAGAGATGTTCAAGCAGGTAATGTCACACACAATATGATGTTGGTTATATATTGGGTTCTGTGGCAGCCTGGAAAGAGGGGCACTCACCCAGGTGAGTGTATTGTGTATGGTAGGAAATTCTGGTCAAATATCAGGGAGTCACAGAGGGGGTGCCCTGCGGAGTGAGCTACTATGTGCTGCTTTCCTTATCAGTGGAGACAGAAGATGACGGGGTCATGGACAAGGAACCCTAGTCTCACAGGTAGAGGCAGGATGTGGGACAGAGATCTGGGATGCCCACCTGTACCCCATTCTTGATCCTGGTCCCACCTGAACTTTAGCTCTCAAAGCCTCCTTCACCAAACCACAAACCATCCTGACTCTTTTGTCACCTTCTTT
Organism: Loris lydekkerianus; assembly: GCA_963574355.1. Lineage (NCBI taxonomy): Eukaryota > Metazoa > Chordata > Mammalia > Primates > Lorisidae > Loris > Loris lydekkerianus. The sequence goes on along the minus strand of CAUYPK010077611.1, from coordinate 2,163 downwards.
AACTGTCTTCCGGATGTCACCTCCTCCCTGAGCAGAACTCAGGGGCTGCAGATTGACAGGGCTCAATCTAGCTTAAGCTTTGGAGAAGCTGAATACCCTTGGATATCACAACAGGCACTGACCCCAAGAGGGCCTTCTAGACATGTCCCCAGCTTGCTGGTACCGTGTGCTGTGCCTGAGGAGGGGAAAGGAACTGGCTCTCTTTTGTTCCACCCCCACATCCCGTCTGTCTTCTCCTCAGTTGTTCATGTCCCCAGCTGTGTTCACCCTCACAGATGTTTTTATTTATGTCCAACATTCTGATGAGGAGCTCTGGATTCTAGAATATGGGGACAGAGATATACCTAGATGCACTCCTAATATCAACAAGAAGACTCAAATTGAGCACAAAAGTTTCTGAGTGGGATCCAGGGCCTCAATAAAACATCTTTGTACTAAAACTTGGAAGAAGACTTTGATGAAGGAAGCAAATGGGGAAAACATGGTCCTTGCTTACCCTCTGTGAAGCTGAAGGCAGCACAAACACTTCCAGGCATTATTTGCAGCCAGGGAAAGAGGTTAAGCAGTTGTCTAGAGCCAAAGACTGCCCAGAGTTATAAGAAAACCCTTTAAGTATGTTTTTTCCATCTGTTTAATTTCTCATGCTGAAAAAGGAGTAAAAAAATATAAATGATTCAGAGAAATGTCACGTGCAATTACCTCCACCAAGGAAAACAAACAAGGCTTTGCTTCATAGGAAGGCTCTCATGTGACCTGTGCCCTCTGGGGTGGGGTGGGGGGGGGTGCCTGTCTCTCCCTGCTGGAGGTCTTTGACTTTCTTAGTTTCCAAGTTGAGTTGCTCAAGCTCAACTGTGGCTGAAACTCTGCTCCAGCAGCCAGGCAAGAGTGTCTCGAGGGGTGTCTATCCTATGAGCATCGTCCTCTCTCCTCAGTCACGTTTCCAAATATGAAATCAGGTGAAAGGGTGCATGTGAGCAGCCGCAGGATGCCAAGGCAGAGAGGTGCTGTTGGTGTTGGTACAGGTGTGTTGTGGTAGGAAGATGGGAGCTTACCCTATGGCATGCATGCCAGCCTCCCCTCTTTCTTTTAGTTACTATTGTGCTAACCATCATCCAGTCCCCCAGTGGCTTCTCTGGGGCCACAGAGATCAAATTATAGAAGGGCCCCTGTTGGCAACCACTTTGAATTACCATGCTCTTGGAGTTGACTCTGTCCTTTGACATCAGAGCAAGGAAGCAGATTTGGACCTTTAACTTGAATCCAGCCTTTCCAAATAATGAGAATGTTTGCTCTTACTGTTCTCTAGTTAACCTTGTACACTATCCACAGGACTGGAAAGTTGCTCATTCAATGATCTCCATTTTAAAAATGTCCTTTAAAACTTCTACCTGCAGAGCAGTGAGCCCAGGGTCTTATGCGTGTGGGTCTGGTTGTTTGCGGTGCTAAGATCTCTGCCCCCACAAACACCCCAAGCAGATAACCACACCACCAGCTTTTCAGGAAAAGCCAAGGCCACGCACACCTGCAATCCCGACTTTCTCCTCCACATGGCATTGTTTTTCTGGATGTCTTCTTTCCTCATTCTCTTTTATCTCCAAGAAAGAGGAGAGGAATGTTTGTCTTCATCTTTTTAGACCCTAACCAATGTCTTGGTCTCATCTGCTACTTTCTTGTTTGGAATCTTTCTCTTTTCTACTCCTTAAAATTCTCCCTCTCTATAGTCTTTTCCCACTTTGTCTGCAAATGTGTCTACCTTTCCCTTTATACCTCAAACTTGGCTTGTCTAGGAATCTGGTTATGTTTCGCTTCACAGAACTAGTCCATATTCCCATTAGGGGGATGTTCTTCCAGGCAGCTGAGTCCAATCTTCGGAGTCATTTTTGATTTATCTGCCTTCTGCATTCTCTTCCATTCAGCCCTCTTCTCCATTTTTTTTTTTAATCCTGCATAGTATTCCATGGTATACATATGCCACGATTTATTAATCCATTCATGGGTTGATAGACACCTGGGCTTCTCCCCTGACTTGACAATTATGAGTTGAGCTGCAGTGAACAATCTGGTGTAAGTATCTTTGTTGCAAAGTGATTTTTAGTCTTTTGGATATATACTTAGTAGAGGAATTGCAGGATCAAATGGTAGGTCTACTTTTAGATCCCTGAG
>CAUYPK010077608.1:0-16611 GCA_963574355.1 Loris lydekkerianus | reverse complement strand
ATGTATACCATGGAATACTATGCAGCCTTAAAGAAAGATGGAGACTTTACCTCTTTCATGTTTACATGGATGGAGCTGGAACATATTCTCCTTAGCAAAGTATCCCAGGAATGGAAGAAAAAGTATCCAATGTACTCATCCGTACTATGAAGCTAAACTATAGCTTTCACATGAAGGCTATAACCCAACTATACCACAAGACTATGGGGAAAGGACCAAGGAAGGGGAAGGGAGGGGGGAGGTTTGGGTGGAGGGAGGGTATTGGGTTGGGCCATATCTATGGTGCATATTTTTATCTATAATAAAAAAATAATAATAATAATAATGAAAAAAAAGAAAGTGACCAAGATTACCAAGTTCTTTGAGGTCCATCAGGCACATCGAATCCAGCAGTCTAAGATGTTAAACTGGTAGGTGTGAGGTCCAGTTATCTCCCTTTCTCCTCTACCACAATAACAGCCACTTCACTGAATTTGGCACTCTCTTTCTTGTTCTGCATAAGCCTGTGTCAACATTGAAATGTATAATTCATACTATATTACTCCACTGCTTCAAACCCCATCTAAGGTTAGCATTCACTTAATCACATTTCAAATCATACTCAAAGTGCTTACGTGACTATACAGTCTGACCTCCGCCGACTTGTCACATCTCTCGATATTCTGTTCTTGCGTTAACCCCTGAAACTTCAGCCACTGAAGCTGGCTGAGCTGGCTACTGTTGGGACTTGCATACTTACTGCTTCTTCAGTCAGAAAATCTCTTCTCTCTGGCATTCTGAAGTATGTTTTTCATGCCCTTCTGTTCTCAGGTGCATGCGTGTCATGTAAACTTTGCCCATCTAAAGAATCTTTACCTGCCTGCCATGTTTAAAGGGATATCTGCCTGCTATTATCCACTATTGTCACATCTGTTGAGGGCTTTGTGCTATTTACTGCAGGTTGAAATTAGACAATTGCTTATTTGCTTGCTTGTATTTCCTTACCAAACCACAGTACAAGCTACTGAAGTGTAGAGAATCTGAACATTTTATAACACCTAGCACAGTGCATAGCATATAGTAAGAATCATAATCAATATTTTTGAATTAATGGATAAAGAAATTACAAATTATTTGAGAGTGAGAAGGATTTTTCAAATAAGAAGTTGCCAAGAAATCGAAAGGGAGGATTTAGTATATTTTATGGAAAAATAATGGATATTGCTGAGCATTTCTTAAAGGGCTAATAAACCTTCTCCTCTGATTAGTTTGGAAAAATAAGTGGCTTGTTGGGCAAAGCCCAAAAGAGCATCACGGGAAAACTATTTTTGGTCAAAGTATTATCAGAGTTGCTGATTGCATTTTTTAGTATGTATGTGATGTTAGTGTGGTTTTTTTGTTAAATGTTTCAGTTTCTGTAGCACATGAAGTTAGGGAAAGTGACCAGTGACCTCAATTCAAAGTAGTTTTTTAATAATAAAATGTAATCTTTCTTATTCTTGTTATCACTGCTGTTCAGACTATCAGTACTATGCAAGGAGGAAAACATAAGGGAACATCAAGTAGTTTTGAATTGAAACTTGAATTGCATTATTTACCAATGGAGTGATCTTGAGTAAGTTATGTAACTTCCCAGAGCCTCAGATTCTTCATAAGTAGAACTGGTAACATCTTTATCATGAGGAGTTTGCAAACCTTGAATTACATAATTTAGGTGCTAGGGCACTATTAGTCTTTTAATCAAAGCTCAGTAAAGTTGTCATTTTCCTCTTTCTTTGTTTCTGCTTTACTAACATGGAGATGGCAATAAGCTGGTAGTCTTTAGGAGTCTACAGGGTCCTACAACTAATTCTAGGTTTAAACAACAGTGATATTCCTTGGAGGATGTCAACCCTGTCATACTCAAAACTTTGGACGGGCAACAAGTACCCATTTTTAAACTTAGCGACCATTTGTGAGAGAGCCTTCTCTATGCCAGGTACGCTCCCTTTTGCCAAGGATACAACAGAGAACAAAATATGCAAAATCATTGCTTTCATCAAGCTTATAGTTGCTGAGAGAAGCAGATAGGATAAAATAATACAAATGGATTGTTCCTAGTTAAAATAAAAAATAGGGTAAGGGAGTAGAATATGGTAAAGGGGGACACCAGAAAACTGCTCCCTGAGTGGGTGATATTTAAGAAAAAATTCAAGGGAAGGGAGGGTGTGAAATTTGGAGATTTCTTGAGGAAGAGTTTTTCAGGCAATAATCCCGAAGCTGGAAGATGCTGGCATGTCTGAGAGCTGGCAGCAAGGCTGGTGTGAATCAGGTGAGAGCAAGTGTGAGAAGACATGAAATTAGAGAGGAGGGCAGGTGCATGCGTGTCTGGATAAAGACCCACGTTCCATTCTCATTGTTTGGGAATCCATTGAAAGGTTTCTAGCTAAAGAGCACCATGATCTCATTTTCTCCATGAGCATACATTGACCTGCCACAAATACATGTGTGATCTGTTTGTTTTATTTTTTTTTTCCCCTTTCTACTGATGTCCCTATTAGAAAGTGAAAAACAGTGTTCTTACTGTAAGACTAAAAACCATTTACAATTTTTTATTAACATTGTTTTTCACCTAAATGTACATTTAACGTATAATTCACCTTATTGGGTGATTGATGCGTTATTACTCTCATGGAGCAGTTTTTCTGCATATTTTCTAAATAGGAAGGCTAAACTATTAGAAAGGTATTAGCTCTATTTATAGGCAGTGTTTGATCTGCTTTTTAAAAAATGAATTCTTCTTTAGCTACCCTGTAACTTTCCACATGAGTTATATTCCAATGTGGGTCTGTCACATACCACTTGTATGTTACCTGTGAAATATCCTGGACAAACATCCAATCTCCCTTCTCACTCTGGAGCTGTTACCTACACCAATGAAAAAGAGCTAACCCTTTGTTTGACACATAGTAGGTGTTTCCCACTTGAAGCCTGCCGTTTTTCATTGAATCTGAGATGCAAGCACATAAGCATGAGTCACTATAATATTTGTTTGATTTAAGAACAGCAAACGATGACAATGGAAAATGATCGAGTATGCTATAATCACTCTTGATTACCTTCTGCTAACTGGAGAAATGTGTGCTCAATATAACCAGTGTCAGGTAAAATCTTTTGGTCATAGTCCTAGTGAGAAAGATTAGTGCTTGCTTGAGAAATGAGCCAGGAATTCACCAGGACTGGATAAAGATGGAACATTCTATGGTGGCAAAAAATCTGTCCTTATAGTTCTGAGCTGAACATAGCTCAGTTCTGACAGATGGTGCTGTAGGGAGCTTTTCAGTGTTAAAAAATTTATTTATTTACAACTATAGGCTGTAATTGAGGTCATTTAGCCTTTTGATCTCTAGCCCACATGAACAAGTTGCTAATTTGCAAAATGGGAGAGTTGTTCCCCCTCCCACATAATCTTGGAAAGAACACAAAATTTCCAGGAAGTGCTTGCAGTTCCAATTCCATTTCTGAGTCCTTTACACCACCCCTTCCTGCCTCACCACTCTGCAAAGCGCAAGTCTTGTCATCCATATCTGGCTATGAGGTCTCTACCCGTCTGTTCAGTTCTAATGCTCTGTGTGTCCAGGATAATTTCTTCTTTTAAGTCACCCAAGTAATATGTATTAATAAAACTAATTTGGGCTTTTCAATCCTGTGGTGCTACTTAATGTCTTAGGACTCTCTTTAGGCTTTTCAATCCTGTGGTGCTACTTAATGTCTTAGGAATCTCTTCTTAGGCTGTGGCATCTATGAAGAAGGATGACAGCTCTGAACAGCAGTTAAAGTGAGAGAGAATTTATCAACCTTTCTATTAAGTGCAAGTTTACAAGATGTTTGAAAGTTGTAAAATAACTCCTAAGGCCATGTTCACTGATGGCCTTTCACTTGCAATAGGTGTGTGGCCGGCCTATGTCTGTAAGACTTGGTGTTTTAATGAGGTTTCCTCCCATTTAAGGAGAGAAAAGGAAGGCCAGCAAAATGCCTGTTTGCCAGACACTTCGTAGTTTTTGTCCTGGGGAGAGATGGTTAGCGTTGACACACTTTCAGTTATTCTTCTGTCTCTTGCAGTGCCCAGAAACTTTCATGTGCAGGTCACTACATCGTGTCCTTTAATACCCACCTGTATCTAAAGATAAAGAGGTAATGGAAATATCCAAACTGATGGCACCGCATTGACCTCTCGCTTACTTACCTTACATTTCAAAGTGATCCTCTACCTGTGTGACCTTTAGAACAATAGATTATTTATGTAGATATTTCAGAAGATGTACGGAGCATTAAAATTACTGAAGCATTTTGTAGACTGGTAGGGACCTGGGGATAACTCCAGAGTATGGGAAATAGTGTTCCTCGTTTAGTTACTTTTGAAATGGTTTAAATCATCTCCAGAATAAAGGTTACACTAATAAATGTCTCATTTGTTTTAAATGCTCTGAAATGTGAACACTTTCATGGAACATATAAAATCATATACAGTAAATGGGCTGTGCCGAGATACTGTGAATTGCAATAATTTCTTTTTGGAGTTGCTTTTTTATGCTTCCCCTTGACCAAGCTCTAAATTGGAGTACAGTGGGAGTTAGGAATAGAGAGCATAGCAACACTCTGGTATCTCTGATCTTGAAAATACCATGAAAACGCAATGACTCAGAATGGGGTTTTCATTCTTAGCACAGCATAGGAACAATTCTGTGAAGTGACCATGCTGTTCACCCCACCAGGCCCTTCCACTCAAGTGAGGAATAGCAAAGTATACAATTCCCCAAATATGCCATGTCTTTGCACAAGTCTTATCTAAAATATGTATCCCTTCATCCAGCTTGTAATCTTCTTTTCAACCAACTATTCTGGGGAGCACAATTGCATTGTAGTTAACCAAAACCTTTGCTATATTAATCTTACCTCAGGAATGTATTTTCAATGTTTAACTGCATGTGCTAAAGGCAGACTGTCAGTTTACAAATATTGGCTCCATTACGCATTTGCTGTGAAAGCCCGGGTGCATTTCTTACCTATCTGTGCCTTTTATTTATATATAGTATGTGGAAATAGAGTTAGCAGTTTCACTTGGCTTTTGGAAGGATTATAAAGATATATACCAAAATATTTTAAACTATTGCTTGGCACAAACTGAGTGCTCAGTAAGTGTTAGCTATTTTTCATTGTATCTCTGTTATTATAAATATAATACATGAAAATTATGTGAAATCTTCTAGATTGGGATCATTTCACTCCCTCATATTTCACCATGAGTCATGATGATCCCCTGTACAGCTCTTATTCAACACATATTGCTGAAAGTTTGGCCTTGCCATTTGCATCAGTGCTCTCTGCCTCCCAGCTTTTATCAATCTCTTAAGGAATGTTGACTTTGGTTTTTTGCTTTCCTAAGCAAAGGTAGATTCCATTAGGAAGTATCCCACTTTAGGTTTTTCTCCAATCATTATTAAATGAGATTTTGATTTTTTTGGAATGTTTTAATTATTCCATAGTTCTTCTTGAACCAAATAACTTACGTGTTCCCCGAAATATGACTTCTCTCCAGTAAAATTAATTAAAAAAAAATAAAAATTATGGCTGGGCATAGTGGCTCACACCTATAATCTTAGCACTCTGGAAGGCTTAGGTTGGTAGATTGCTTGAGCTCAGGAGTTCGAGACCAGCCTGAGCAAGAGTGAGACCCTGCCTCTACTAAAAATGAAAAACTAAGGCAAGAGGATCATTTGAGGCCAAGAATTTGAGTTTGCTGTGAGCTATGATGCTACAGCACTATACCAACAGTGGTAAAGTGAGACTCGGTCTCAAAAATAAATAAATAAATAAATAAATAAATAAATAAATAAATAAAATAAAATAAAATAAAATAAAATAAAAATTAGTCTAAAATACTTTCCATGAACGCATCTGCTTAATGAATTGTTCAAAGTTAAGACTCACAGCAGGTGCATATAGTAAGCCTAGAGTTGCTTAGTTTCTTCTTTGATACCTAGTGGAGATACTGTTTTTAGAAAAGAAAACCCTTTGGAAGAAAGTAAACTATGCTGTAAAATAGACAGAAAGTAGAGCTCTGAAGATGTTATTTGAACACCTAAGTACAGCTATGTCACTCCCCATCTTTCTGTTCTATTAAATAATAAATGTTAATAGTAGTAGTCATGATAGTGAAGCAGGAATTTGCTCCCACTAGATTTTTTCAATTTGTGTTGCAGAAGTATTGCTGATACATAAGACAAGTTTCCTCAGTTGTGAAAGGGATAATATAATACATACTAAGGAACTGATGTAAAGATTGGGTTCTTTCCTTCTTCACACTATGCTCCTGAATCCATTCCAAATATTGAGATATAGTAGTGAACAACACATTTTAGACATAAAGGGAGATCCATGGGTCTGGCATATGGTAGAAATATGGTAAAGAGATCCTTTCCTTTTCCTCCTTCTGACATTATCTGGGTGACCCAGTGCCTTTGTGATAAATATATATGTTTAATATATTAAATATATTATATTATTATTAATTTTCTATTAATAAAATCACAAAATGCCATGTAGTAAAAATAAATACGTCTTGCAGGATTTAAAAGAAAGCAATCAGGAATAACTAGGTACCCTTATTTTGGCTTAATGTAAAATATTCGTTCTCACAGTCAAGATAATGTTTTTCATGCATTCAGGAACCATGTCTGTCTTATTTCCCATGAACTTTATGTTTAGGACAGTAGGGGCATATGGTAAGCTTCAGTAGCAATTTGTTGATCAATGCAATCAAGAACCGGCTGATTGATTATATGATGTGATAAGAGGAGCTGCCTCATATTTTTGTGTCTTTCCATTCACTTGAGCTTTATAGAAATGTCTGAGAAACCCCTTTCCACCCCTTGTCAAAGTCCTAAATAAATGGGATATGGAATTTGATAAGGATAATTGACCTTTAGGGTCCTGTTTGCCACTCAGTGCTCAGATCCTTTTTCTATGGTTCTCTACTTTGTCATGGGTTATCTTCTCTCTCTTTCTCTCTCTCTCTTAATTTGCCAACATGGAGCTCCTCTCCATTTACATCAACATTACTGTGTTCTGCTCTATTAGATTCTTAATCTCTTTGCTAATTCCCATATGTTGCTGCATTATTTAATTAAGGGCTACACTGCTGAGTGGCTGAGGCTCAAACAATGTCCTTTCCTGCTATGAGCATGCCCAGGCTCTTGAAAATGTATAGGAACTCATGCTGACTGGACTTCAGAAAATCTGACATACCTTACATTTCTGGGGTGTGTGTGTGTGTGTGTGTGTGTGTGTGTGTGTGTGTTTGAAAGAAATTCATGCTTTACATCAAACAAAATCAAATTCTGGGAAGTGTTCACATTTATTCCATAGATTTTTAATTTGAAAAGGAAGAGTAAAAATATTATTCCAAAATGACAGTAGCTGTTCAGAAGTTCAAATTTCTTGCTCATAGAATAATGAAGGAACAAACTATAATTTTGTTTTCTCATACTATTTATAAATCGCTGTGCCAAATATTTTAAAAAATTGAATTTAGGAATGTTCCCAATATTTGGAAATATTGAATGTTGAGATGGTAAATATGTTAATTATCCTAATCTGATCACTGTAGTAATCTCCCCGTGACACCAATGGGGATCAGTAGATTCCGGATAAATGTAGTTGCTGGTTGCTTGAGAGTACTAGTAAAAATAAGCCTAACTAATTATAGACCCCTTACTCCACCATACCATACCAAAAGCTCTGAATTGACTTGATATTTATATTGAAATACACTGGTTAAAAGCAAACTGAGACAGATAAAGACAAACATCACTTATTATAACACAGTTTTACTGTATTATAAAACAGCTTTGTAAATGAAGAGTACAATTTTAGTTAAATGGCAGTCAATATACTTTTCAACTTCACTACCATATTTTTTTTTTAACTTTAAATAACGCACATTACCACTTGAAACTGTTACAAAGAACACATGGGAACCTCTGGAGTGACATAGAAGTGTTGAAGTGTTGGGTTTCCGACAGCACGCACAATGCAAGAAGTTTAAACTCTGACATTATTATTATTATTATTATTATTATTATTATTTTGGCCAGGTCTCATGCAAGTTGTTTGAATTCAGCATTAGGAGGATTTTACTGTATATGATACATGTATCAAACCTTTTTTATCTACCCCATGAATATGTACAATTATTGTTATAAAGTAAAGGTAAAGAGAGAAAAAAATCTTAAAGTGGATAGAAGTTATTTTTCATTGTAATTTAAAGAAGATCTGTTTTATAGACTCAGAAGTTTATGTTTTTAATTGTAAACTTTAAAATATTATGTAAATTGTCGAAAATTTTATTCTCAAAATGCATAAGAATACCTAATCTACTTGAATGCCACACATACACAAGGAAAACAGATGAAACAGTGCATGATTGTATGATTTTTCTACACATATGCAAGGATTTTTTTTTTTAAGAGGATGCTTTAGAAAATCGGCCAGGAACAGTATCTACTGAGTGTCCTTAATATTTGCTCTACTGTCATCAACGCTGAGGAAAATGGAGACAAAATACTGAGCCATCTACAAAAATCTATCTCAGGCTCTTAATAAAGGAAATGATTATTCTCCATATTGCTTAGACTATACCTGGAGTATTGTATGCCATTTGGTTTCATCCCAAATTAAGAGAATAATTGTGTTCTTGGCTGACCTTCAAATAGTCTCAAAGAAACTGAAAATCATAAATAATAAAAAGTATTAGAAAGAACTGGCATTTAACCTGACAAAGGAAAAACAAATCCTCAAAAGGATATAACAGACTTCCCACTTCAGCCCCTACATGTAAAGAGCTTGGCATTTACCAGTCCCATACTTAAACAATAAGAAAATGCCATTCAAATTGAAAAACAACCTTTATTGGGGTTACTTGTTAATGGAGTTGGCAGGTCACAAACCATCACTCTGAAATCTAGGGAGATGGACAAATCTAGGGAATCAAGACAAGATCTGTTTACCTGGAACAGACTCTGCTGAAGCAATAAAGAGGTAGGAATGCTTAACCGGCCATTGGATAAACTTCTTGAGGCTGATAGTGGACTAGTCTTGGGAGGTCCCATAATTTCATGGATTTTACTTCCAGGAATCCCACCAAGTTCTCCTGGTGAAAATATAAGAAAGACCCTCACATGATTCTAGCAGGGGATGGGGGAGAGTAATCATTGTGAATGAGCCCAGCATTTTATCTATAACTCACTAGGGATTCGAAATTTATCCAATACATGTACTACGGACATGGGAAAATGGGATTCCTCTCCCACAGTTCACATAGAGTCTCTCTGTGTTACCTAAATAGGCTTAAGGGAGCTAAGCAAGAAGAAAGGCGAGGTCATAGGCAAGAAATAGAGGCCCACTAATCACAATTAAAATATTGTATAAAACTTCCTTCCTCCACACCTTGTCATCACTTAAATAGTGGATTGCAGTTAAAGGAGCTACAAGAAACGAACTCTCAGTCAGGAGTACTTAAGGAAATTCAAAGTCAAGAAGAGAGCTGAAAACAAGGACGCAACAGCAAACTTTAAACAGAGCCCAACTCCCAACCACATTAACATAATTCTAATTCTTGAGGCCTATCCCCCTCATTTCTTGTTGCCCAATATAACATGTTTAGCTTTCAACAAAAAAGTTACAAAACACATCAAAATACAAAAAAAAAAAAAAAAAAAGGCAATCTGAAAAAACAAAGCAAGCATAATAAGACTCAGATATAACATGGATGTTAGAATTATTAGATGAGGAGTTTAAGTAGCTAGGCTATACAGAGGATGCCAAATATACATACACATTTTGAGAAAGAAAAAACTATTAAAATTGTAGTACTTAATATATACCAGTAAGAAAAGATGAATACACATCATATGTTTTAGCACCTTTTGTAATTGCATAAGTCAAATGTGACTTGAGTTTTACAAGTTTAAGACAGTTTTTTCTTTTCTTACAATGTGCATATATTTTTGGCATCCTCTGTTTATGTCAAAGGCTCTATAAAAATAGATACGTTTCAAGAACAGGTAGAAAATATAAACAAGAGAGAGAAAAATTCTAATAAAGAATCAAAAAGAAATTCTAGTAATCAAGACAACCAGAATTAAAAAATCAAGAGTGGCTTTAACAGACTCATTAGTAATTCAGTATGGCCAAAGAAAACATCAGCAAGTTTGAAGAATGGTCAATAGAGATGTCTTAAACAGAAATGCAAAAAAGAAAAATAAATTTTGAAAAACCCAAAATTCATAGAGCAATTTCAAAATATGTGATAAAGGCATCATTAGAATATTTGAAAACAATGACTGAGAAAATGAAGTGAAAGAAATGTTTTGAGTAATATTGACTATGAATTCCTCAAAACCACTGACCTAAGAAGCCCAGAGAATATCAACTAGAATTATGCCCTCCCTCCCACAGAAGAAAGCATACATTTTAGGTATATCACATTTAAATGCTCAAAATCAAATACAAAGGGATAATCTTGAAACAATAAGTTGGTGGTGATGGTGGGGTGAGGAACACTTTACCTGTAAGGAGAACATGGATAAGGATTACAGCAGACTCTTTGTCAGAAATCATGTAAGTAAGAAAAAAGTACAATGAAATACTTAAAATGTTGAAAGAAGGGCGGTGCCTGTGGCTCAAAGGGGTAGGGTGCTGGCCCCATATGCTGGAGGTGGCAGGTTCAAACCCAGCCCTGGCCAAAAACTGCAAAAAAAAAAAAAAAAAAGTTGAAAGAAAAAAAAACTAGAATTCCTAGAATTCTATATCCAGCCAAATTACATTTTATTTATTTATTTATTATTAAATCATAATAATAATTTGATTATTAAATCATAGCTGTGTACATTAATGCAATCATGGGGCACCATACACTGGTTTTATACACAGTTTGACACATTTTCATCACACTGGTTGACAAAGCCTTCCTGGAATTTTCTTAATTATTGTGTTAAGACAATTATATTCTACATTTGCTAAGTTTCACATGCATCCTTGTAAGATGCACCAATCACCCTCCTTCTGCCCATCCTTCCCCCTCCCACCGCTCCCTCTCCCCCTTCCTCATATTCTTAGGTTATAACTGGGTTACAGCTTTCATGTGAAAGCCATAAATTAGTTTCGTAGTAGGGCTGAGTACATTGGATACTTTTTCTTCCATTCTTAAGATACTTTACTAAGAAGAATATGTTCCAGCTCCACCCATGTAAACATGAAAGAGGTAAAGTCTCCATCTTTCTTTAAGGCTGCATAATATTCCATGGTACACATGTACCACAATTTATTAATCCATTCGTGGATTGATGGGTTTCCTCTACTAGGTATATACCCAGAAGACCAAAAATCACATTATAACAAAGATATTTGTACCAGAATGTTTATTGCAGCCCAATTCATAATTGCTAAGTCATGGAAAAAGCCCAAGTGCCCATCAACCAAAATTACATTTTAAAAGTAAAGGAAGAATGAAAACTTTCTCAGATAATCAAAAAAAGTAGGAAATGTATTTCAAGAAACCAACCTTGTAGGAAAGTTACAGGATTTTCTTCAGGCAAAAGGGAAATGATGTAAGTCAGAAACTTATTTAAAATACATATTGTGAACTCAAAGGAAACCACAATTTTTTTTTTTTTTTTTGCAGTTTTTGGCAGAGGCTGAGTTTGAACCCACCACCTCTGGCATATGGGGCCGGTGCCCTCCTCCTTTGAGCCACAGGTGCCACCCAGAAACCACATTTTTAAAAGACAAATAATGACTAATTCACCAAGAGAGGAAATGGAATGACATCACATAAAATTTTCAGTTAAAACCATGGAAGACAAGAAAATAAGTAAAAATTTTAAAAATGTAATTGATAGAAGATAGTTATAAACACACTTGATGTTAACCCAAAGATATTAATAATAACTTTACATGTGAATATTCTAAATACCTCAACTAAAAGATAGAGATTGACAAAGACTAGATTTTTTTAAAAAGGAATTCCAATTCCAGGCTGTCTACAAGACACTCATTTTCAATGGAAAGAATTTAAAGAATTCAAAGTAAGTAAATTTAGATAATCTGGGTGGTGTGGCTCACACTCATCTGTAATCCCAATGCTTTGGGAGGCCAAGGAAGGAAGCTCTCTTGAGGCCAGGAGTTTGAAACAAGCCTTGACAACATAGCAAGACCCCATATCTAAAAAAATAAAATGAAATTAAAATAGTCCAACACAGGGGCACATGTCCTAGCTATTTAGGAGGCTGAAGAAGGAGGATCACTTGAGGCTAGGAGTTTGAGACTATAGCCTGGGAAAAAGAGTAAGACTCTGTCTCTAAAAAAAAAAAAGGAAGAAAAGAAAACTGAACAACAATATCAATTTCAGACACAGCCACAGCAGACTATAAAAGGAGGAAAATTATCAATAATAAAAGAAAACACTGTATAATGATGAATAAATCAATTCTCCAAAAATACAAAACATTCATAAATGTCTCTGTACCTAATAATGGAACACCAAAATAGGTGAGATAAAAAAATATTAAACTGGAAAGAAAATGGACAAACCTGTTATAGTTTGATATTTCAACACTCCTTGTCAGCAGTTGGTAGATGAATCAGTCATAAAAAACAGTAAGAATATATAATAATGTATCAATCAGCTCTACCTAATTGATACAGAGCAGTCCTTCCAACAACAGCAGAATACACATTATTCTCAGCCTACGTAGACCACATTTTAGTTCACAAAACACATTTTAACAAATAAGTAAAAATCATACACTGTAATTTCTCAGTCCACAATTGAACTGAACCTGAAATCAATAACCAAAAGATAGCCAAAACATCCACCAAGATATTTAGAAATTAATCCAACACACTCCTACATAACACATAATCAAACATAGAAATTAAAAAATCTTTTGACTTAAACACAAATGAAACTATACTTTTTCAGAATTTGTGACATGAAGAAAAAGCAATGCTTGGAGGGAAATTTATAGCATGAAAAGTGTATATTTGAAAGTGAAAAAGATTTAAATCAATTACCTAAGTTCCAACATTAAGAAACTAGTGAAATTAGAACTTGTTAAGTATAACACAATAGGAAAATTTAAAAAAAAACATTAGAACAGAAATCAATGAAATTGAAAACATAGAAAAAAGCTACTGCTCCAATAGCTTGTTCTTTAAAAGTCAGTAAAATGTATAAAACTGCTCCAATAGCTTGTTCTTTAAAACTGTCAGTGAAATGTATAAAAAGGCTAACCAGGAATAAAATAGAGATGATACAAATTATCAGAAATAAAACACCAGAAAGCAAAAATAAATTATCATTACTTATCTAAATAGACTTTAAAATGATAATAAATAACATAAGCAATTCTAAGCCTGCAAACTTGCTACTTTGGATGAAGTGGGCCAAATCCTTTAATAACACAAACTACAAAAACTCATACAATGAGAAATAGACAATCTAGGTCAGTAATTAATAATCTTATAAAGATAAATCACTGGAGTCAGCTGGTTTCAATGGTGAGTTATAAGAAAACAAGTAAAGATGGGAAATTAACTCTATAAGTACTTCCAGAAAAGAGAAGCGAAGGGGACATTTTCTCTTACTCAAAAAGATCAGCAAATGTTGAGGAAATGGAGAAAAGGAAATTCTTGCATAGCATCCATAGGAATATAAATGAGAATAGTCATTACTGAAAATGGCATGGAGGTTCCTCAAAAAGTTGAAAATGGGACTACCATACAATCCATCAATCCCGCTGCTAGGTATATATACAAAGGAAATGAAATCGGTATGTCGAAGAGATATCTGCATTTCCATGTTTATTGCACCATTATTCACAATAATCAAGATATGGAGTCACCCTAAGCATTCATCAACAGATGAATGGATAAAGAAAATATGACACTGATTAGTGTTGTATTACTAAGTTTTAAAATAAGAAAATCTTGTCATTTATTATGATAGGAATGAGCCTGGAGGACATTATGTTCCATGAAAACTAGGCACAGAAAAGACAAATACCACACAATCTCACTTATATGTGGAATCTTAAAAAGTCATAGAAACAAGTAGTAGAATTGTGTTGACCAAGTGCTGGTGGTGCAGGCAGATTGACAAGATATTCGTTAGACTGTGCAAAATTTCATTTTAACAGGATGAATAAGTTCAAGAGATCTATTGTACAATGTGGTTACTACAATCACTAACAATGGATTCTATACCTGAAAATTGCTAAGAAGGTAGATTTTGTGTTCTCACCACAAGAAGAATGATATGTATGTGAGATAATGGTTGTGTTAATTCACTTTATTTAGCCATTCCACAAAGTATACCAACTTCAAAATATCATGTTCTATATCACAAATACATCATTTTAATTTGTGACTTAAAAAAGAACTAGTATTTATTTTTTTACAAAAGGCAATGTTACTCTAATACCCAAACAAGATAAAGATATAACAATAAAACAGATTATAGACCAATATCTCTCATAAATATGTATACAAAAATTCATGGTAAAATATTTACACATTGACTCAAGAATGGATAACAATAATAAATAGACCACAACCAAGTGGAATCCAGGACACTGGATATTTTTTCTTCCATTCTTGAGATACTTTACTAAGTAGGATATGTTCCAGCTCCATCCATGTAAACATAAAAGAAGTAAAGTCTCCATCTTTATTTTTAAGGCTCCATAATATACCACGGTATACATATACCACAATTTATTAATCCATTCATGGGTTGATGGACACTTGGGCTTCTTCCATGACTTGGATATTATGTACTGAGCTGCAATGAACAGTCTGGTGCAAATATCTTTGTTATAAAGTGATTTTTGGTCTTTTATATGTACACATAGTAGAGGAATTGCAGGATCAAGCAGCAAGTCTACTTTAGATCCCTGAGTATTCTCTATACTTCTTTCCAAAAGGTTCGTATTAGCTTGCACTCCCACCAGCAGTGGGATTTTGTTATGTGAGCCACTGTTACTGGAGTTAGATGATATCTCAAAGTGGTTTTCATTTGCATTTCTATGATGATTAAACATGATGAGCATTTTTTCATGTGTCCGTAGGCCATGTGCCTATCTTCTTCAGAGAAGCTTCTGTTCAAGTCCCTTGCATACAATGAAATGGGATTACTTGTTCTTTTCTTATTAATAAATTTGAGTTCTCTGTGGATTCTGTTTGATAATCAAAGGATTATCAAACCTTTGTCAGAAACATAACCTACAAATATCCTCTCCCATTCTGAGGGCTGCCTGCTTGCTTTACTTACTGTGTTCTTGGCTGTGCAGAAGATTTTTAGTTTGATCTGATCCCCGTAATGTATTTTTGGAGTTGCTTGAGTTGCCCTGGGTGGGGGTCCTCCTCATAAAGTATTATTCCAGGCCAATTTTTTCAAATGTTTCTCCTACCCTCTCTCCAAGAATCATTGTAGTTTCATGTCTCAAGTTTAAATATTTTATCCAGTGAGAGTCAATTTTTGTTAAGTCTTCTACAAAGACTTCTTCTTCACCAGCCAGTTCTCCCAGCACCATTTGTTAAAGGTCTTAACACAATAAGTAAGTAAAAGAGATGAGGTATATATTATCCAGTGTGATGTAAGCATTCCTAATTCTGTATGAAATCAGCACACTGTAACCCATAAATACATTAATGTATACATGATCTATGTGTTTATGATTTAATAAAAGAGACATGTATATGGGGAAAACTATGAAAGTATTGATAAAAATATCAAAGAAAATATAAAGAAACTATTTGGCTGAAAAAAAAAGATATTCAATATTTATGAATTAGAAGAATCAATACTATCAAAATGTCATTTTTTCCTGACATTCCCTAAAGGTTCAAAGCAATCTTAGTGAAAATCATTTGTCCTTAGGGAACTGAAAATTTTAAAACAATGAGATATCACTGTATACCTGTTAGAATGGCAAAAATTCAAAAGCTTGGCAAAAACAGTTATTGGTGAGGATGTGAAACAATAGGAACCATCCTTCCATTGCTGGGGAGAATGAAAAATGGTACAGACACTTTGGAAGACAGCTTGGCAGATTTTTTAAAAACTAGAGTCTTAACCCATGTGATTCAGCAATCACACTGCTAGGTATTTATCCAACTAATTTCAAAATTTACGTCCACACAAAAACTGGCACACAAATGTTTACACCAGTTTTTATTTATAATCATAAAAATGGAAGCAACTAAGATGTCCTGCCAAAGAAGAATCAGTAAATAAATTGTGGTGCATTCATACAACAGACTATTATTCAGAGACAAAAAGAAATGAACTATCAATAACAAGCCATTTTTTTTTTATCTTTTTTTATTGTTAAATCATAGCTGTATACATTAGTGCAATCACCTGTACCCATTCTAAGATGCACCATAGATTTGGCCCCACCCATTACCCTCCCTCCACCAAAACCTCCCCCCTCCCTTCCCCTTCCTTGGCCCTTTCCCCATAGTCTTGTGCTATAGTTGGGTTATAGCCTTCATGTGAAAGCTATAATTTAGCTTCATAGTAGGGCTGAG
>CAUYPK010077605.1:0-58191 GCA_963574355.1 Loris lydekkerianus | reverse complement strand
TGACGAAGTGGCTTCACAAGGCACAGAGTCTCTTCTCCATGAGATTATGAAGGAGAACTTTCCAGATATGCCAAGGGATTCCGAAATTCAGATAGCAGACAGTTTCAGCACTACAGCACGACTCAACCCGAATAAGACATCCCCCAAACCAGGGGTGGCGAACAAGTTCGACTACGCACTCTGTGATCGCTCCTCAGAGGTCCCTCCTCAGAAGCAGCATAACAAAATCCAAACTTGGCAAAGAGCCACAGTATACAAAATAATGATAAGAGGCAAAGAGCCGAAATTCATTTTGGCCGGGAGCCGCATGCGGCTCTAGCCGCGTTTTCGCCACCCCTGATCTAGTGCATCAGTTGTAATTGCTCTTTCCTCTGGTCCCTCAGGATCGAAGTGAGAATGAGGTGGAAAAAGTGAAGAGTGGGCTGATCTTGTGCTACGGGCATGTAGCGGCACGGGCGCCCCGTGAGGGGATGCTTGCCAGGGTAGAGTCAGACATCCTGCCCGGCATGTTCCGGTGCTTTAGCACCAAGGTGGGTGCCATGGCAGTCTGTGCATACAGGGGGCCATGGGGGCTGCTGACACCAGGCTCTCCCATTTTAATTTATTTCACTTTTCATTGTTCAGGTTCTGGGAATAAAGGTAGAGACCAAGGTACAGTTGTAGGAACTGAGTGTGAGCTCTCTGCTTCTCTTCTCTCGGCTCTCTGGGCTGGGTTGAGCCTCAGGGGCAGGGCCAGAGGGAAGCTTGCTGGGGCTCCCGCTCCCAGCCTGTGGGAAAATATTCTAGAACATACCCTCCCCTGCTCCCACTTCCCTTGGAGCAGCCCCTCCTCTGAGGACTGAAACAGGGTCCAGGGCTCTTGCCCTGGCTTGGGCCCTGCCTAGAGGGTGGGCAAGAGGGGAAGTTTTGGCCATCTCTTTGGAGCCCGAGACTGGGCTGAAACCCTGGCCCAGGATTGTGACTCTCTGGCTCTGCTCCCTGGCCTCGGGGGCTGCATTTCTCTACACCCTCGTACCTGGGAGGGACTGACCTAAAGCCAGTAACTGTGGTAGGAGACTCCTCACAGGCCCGTTGAGGCCTCTCACCTTCCTAATTTGCTTCCCTTCTGGCATCTCTGGCACTAACCTGACAAGATCCTGGCTGGGGACAGTTGGGGCCCCTTGACAGTCAGACCCTCCAGACCTCCTGGGGTTGGATGGAGGGTGGGGCTCTTCTCAGAGCTGCTTTCCCCCAGCTGTAGATGTGGCAGGGCTGGCCCTGTATGTCCTCAGGACACCTCCCCTCACCACTCTGAGACCACAGGGAAGGTGGCCCCCTGCCTGGAGGGTGGTCCATGTGCCTGGGACAGAGACACGGTGGGACTCTGGACATCCTCTAGGTGGACTTTGACACGTAGAAGGACTGGCCAGAGAGCTTGTCTGAGACAAAGCAGCTGTCCAGCTGTGGCAAGAGGAAAGGGGTTTGTACTGGCTGGTCCCTGGGGCTATGTCGATGGCCTCCTGTGGCTGGTGTCCCTCCAGGACCCAGCCCTGAAGCTGTGCCTGGTCCGAAGCTCGTGCATGGTCAGCCACGCCATCTGTAGTGCCCAGGCCAGCTCCTTCCACTTCTCCAAGAAAGCAGAGCTGGTGGCACAGATGATGGTGAGTACCACTGGCATGGCTGGTTCCAGGCAGTTCCTAGGAGACAGAGAATGGCATCATGGGTGCTGGCAGCAGTGGGTTGGGACAGGGGAGGACCAAAGGGTGAGTGTGTGAACTTGACTTAGGGATGGGGTGTGGGGCCTATGAGGACAGACCAGAGCTTGAGAGGTGGATGGGAGGAAAGCTGGTACCTCCCCAAAGGCTAAGCCTCCGGCTACCTTGCCAGGAGCTCATCAGGGCAGAGCCTGCCAACGCCTTGAAGACGCCCATCCGTAAGGAGGCCATGCTCACCTGTGCTCACCTAGCGTATCCTTTCCAGCTTCTGTGGGTGCTTTGCTGTGAGGGGTTGCAGCCTTGGGCCCAGAGCCAGCTGAACATGATAGTGGCTGTGCTGTCCACACAGGCCCAGAGGTTTTCGGGTGGCTGGGCCTGCTACAGGGTCATGGCCTTGGCCCTTAACTTCCAGTTCAGCTCTCTGGAGCCGGCGCTAGGGGAGCAGGCCCAGGCGGACGTGATCCAGGGCTGTCTACACAGCGTCATGGCCCTGGTGCCAGAGCCTCAGGGAGAGCACCAGGGCTGTGAGGAGGTATTGCTGCATGTCCCTGCTATGTGCCCACATCTGTGGGGGCAACAGGAAGGCTACTGTGGGCAGGGGGGGTCACTGGTGGGGCCGGATGGCCTGGCTCCTTCCAGGTGCTGTATCTGGACACCATGCGCGCTCTCAAGGACTTGATGATGAGCCTGCTACAGCGGGATGTGACCCCCAAGGGCCTACAGGTCATGGTCAAGGTGTGCAAGGGAGGGACTCTGTCCAGCTGCTGCCCTCCCTCCACCCCTGGGGTCTGGGTCTCCTCACCCACAGGGGTACCCAGAATGGTTTGGTGCTCTCTGCAACTGGGGGGAACTTGTGAGCAGGTGGGTAGTACCTTCCTGCCAGCAGAGGAAGCATGCAGACAGCAGAGGCCCGGACCTGGATGGGCCTGGAGCCCTCATGGTGAGGGTATGGGGGTCCCCACAGGTGCTCTGTGGCTCGACTAGAGGGCATAATGGGGGCAGAAGGGCAAGGCAACAATTGTGCTGCAGCTTTTCCCCAGTTACCAGCAACCCACCCACCTTCCAGAAAGTGCCCCTCTAGGCTGGGAAGCCCCCACTCCCAGCTGTACCCCCACTCCTACCTATAACTCCACCCCTACCAGCTCTGAGCCAGACTGGAGGGCGAGTGGCAGGGCTGGGGCTGCAGGGGGCCCTGAGGTGGGAGCCATCCCCTGCCAGGCACATGGGCCTGCTCTCCTGGGCTGCCCCTGCAGGCACCTGTATGAAGCCCCCTCCTCCCCAGCACCTGAGCCCATGGATCAAGTCCCCACAGGGCCATGAGCGGGTACAAGCCCTGGGCCTGAGTGGCTGCTTACTGCAGTACTTCCGGGAGCACCTGCATGTCAGCGTGAGTGCCCAGCTACCAGCCTGCTCTGGGGGCCCTTGGTGTGTGGCCCCACATCCCAGCGTACTCGACCTACCATCCCTTCCCCCTCCTGTTGGTCCTGTCACCTGCACACCCATACTTGCCCTGTGTCTGCCAGGGGGACCAGGTGGACAGAGGCCACACGGGGTCAAGGGAGGAAGCTGAACATGGGCCACCCTCCTGGCTGCCTCCCCCAGGCCCTGACGCCCTTCCACAACCTGGGCCTCCTTGTCGGCCTCTTCTCCCCACGGTGTGCGGACCCGTGGCCTGCCGCCCGCCAGGAAGCCCTGGGCTGTGTCCATGCACTGCTCTCCCTCCAGCTGTGCTACGAGGGTGAGCCCTGCAGAATTTGTCAGGGGCAGAGGGAAAGCACGCCGCCCCTGCAGGGTACCAAGAAGGCCCCCACTTAACTTCCCACACCTCCCACCTCTCAGGCTTCTCTCCAGACTACCATGATGACTCAGCTGAGCGGCTCCTTGCCCTCAAGGATGGTCTCGCACACCCGGACCCGGCCGTCCTCTTCCACACCTGCCACAGCGTGGCCCAGGTACCTGCATAGCATTTGTTCAGGGAGGAGGGGCTAAGAGGAGCTTGGAGCCAGAGCCTGGGCTCTCCCAGGCTCTGCAGGCACCACCCATACCCATACCCATCCCTGGAGGGAATGAGATGCCACTGGCCTGGCTGCCTGCCATCTGCACCCTGAGCCTGTTTACCAAAGGCGCAGGTTCTTGGGGCCATGGTCTGCAGGGTACTCTGGGCTCTGGTTGTTTAGCTGAGGAGCTGGGGTTGGTCCTGCCTTCCGCGGGTTGAGGGACCTTGTCCACTGCGTTCTAAAGAGAGGAGTTGTGTCCTCTCCTGCCATAGTCTTTCAGCTCTGGGCTGGCCCTGGGCTCTGAGTTGTGCTTACCTTCTGATCCTATACTGCCTGGTGTCCACTCTGAGAGGCCCAGCAAAGCTTGGAAGGGTTGAGCTGCTTCCTTCCCAGTTGCTGTTCTCTGATGTGGGGCTGCCTTCTAGAAGTTTTGTCTGCTGCAGAGGAGGGAGGGGTCCTGGAGCTCTTGCTGGGTGGGGGGCTCTGGTGTAGGAAGAAAGACCCTGCCACGGCCAGGTGAGGTGGAGCAGGGGCTGTGGTCTTGGGCAGACCCCTTGGTTCTTGCATTTCTGTGCTCCTGCGTCTCCCTGCATGCATATTCCTCTCCCTCTGTGTCCCTCACCCTCCTCCTGCTTGTTAGCTTTAACTTCCAGCCAGCCCCTTCATGCTGAAGAGAGAAGGGGGGTCTTGCTGAGCCAGAGGGAGGCCCAGTGTCTGTGCTGCTGCAGAGTGACTGCCCTGCCTGGCTGGATCCTCCTGTGCCTTGCTGGTCAGGAGGAGCCCTGGGAGGGAGCCAGGACCCCAGGGAACCCTGGCAGGAACCCCAGGGGTAACCGCCACCTGTCAGGGCCCACAGCTGCACTGTGAGCTCATGGAAGGGGCAGGGGCAGGCTTAGGGCAGGGACAGCTAGGAGAAGGGCAGAGCCCCTGCAGTAGGATGCCTGGAAGTGGTGCTGTGGGGGGTGCCAGCCCCACCCGTTTCCATTTTCTGGCACTGTCATCCCCTAGGTTATTGCCAAGCGTCTCCCTCCAGACCAGCTCATTAGCCTCTTGCTGACCATGTTTGAGGGCCTGGGAGACCCTGACAAGAACTGCTCTCAGGCCACCTCGGCCATGGTCAACTGCTTGCTGCAGGCTCGGGGCAGCGCACTCCTGGAGAAGGTGAGGGCTGGCATGGCGGGCAGGTGTGCGGGTGGCATTGCAAACACTCTCCACTCTGTAGGTTGCCTCTTCACACTGTTGGTTATTTCTTTGAGGCACAAAAGTTTTTAAGTTGGACATGGCCCTGTTTGCCTTTCTCTCTTTCTTTTCTTCTCCTCCTTCTCTTCATTTTTCTTTTTTCAAAGTGGAATCTCACTCTGTCACCCAGGCTAGAGTGCAGTGGCTTCATCACAGCTCACTGCAGCTTCAAACTCCTGAGCTCACGTGATCCCCCCACCTCAGCCTTCCAAGTGACTGGGACTGCAGGCACCTGCCACTGTGCCTGACCTAATTTTCTTTGTTGCATGTGCTTTCGTGTTGTATCCACGAAATCAGTGCTAGATCCATGTCACAAAGTTTTTGCCCTGGTACTTTCTTCTAAGAGTTTTATGGCCCCAGGTCCCCCATTCTTGGCTTCCCTATGCAGCCTGGTCCTCAGGGTGCCACTTTTGCACAGTGGGGCTGCCGGGCCATTTCCTCCCTAGCTCAGGTTCACGTACACACACTCCTCACAGTGTGACCAGGGAGCAGGGTTACTCAGGGCTGGGCTGGGACACGAGGCCTGGTTGCAATAGACATGGCACACATCTCGGCCCTGCCTAGGACTCTGTGCACCAGCTTCCCATGCCTGCTGGGGTTGTGGGAACCTCTGTTTTCTTCCCTGCCCTGAGAGATGCTGCTAGGGGGACCTCACTGAGACAGACTGATGCTGTTGGACTTTGACTTTCTCTGACACTGAATCAAAATGTGGTTGTAGCAAGTGACATGTGACTTCCCCCAGCATGTGATCGTGATGCAGCAGAGCCCGAAGGGCCAGGCAGGAGAGCAACCGTGTATCCCTGACTCCCTGTGGGGGCGGGGTGAGGACAGCGCACCAAGAAGGGGAGGTTCCCCGGGAACACTCGGGTGGGGGCAGAGCAGCTGTGGAGAGACAGCCTGGAAGTGCCTCAGGGCACAGAGTCCCCTGTTACCCAGCACTCCCACACCTGGGCCTCCTAATAGAGCTGAAAGCCTCATGCCCAAGTATTCAGAGCATTATTCATAATATCCAGAAAGGAAGGGCAGCCAAATGCCATCAGCTTGAGAACAAATAGAGAGAATGTGGCCCACTGTACACGGGGGTGTTACCTCCCCATAGAAAGGGATGAAGCACCCACAGCCGCTGTAACACTGATGAAGCTTGAGAACTCCATACCCCAAAGGAGCCAGGTTTCCCTGGCACCGTGCGACTACGTGTGTGTGATGGTCCGGAACAGGAAAGTCCACAGAGACAAAGGTGGCATAGAGGTCACCGGGGCCCAGGTGTGGCCATGGAGGAGACAGTCTCTATGGAACTGTGCAGTGCTGGGACCACAGCATGCTGAAACCGAGGCTGTGTGCACATACCCAGGTCAGCTGCCAGGTGTCTGAATTGTGACTCAGTGAAGCCAGGGTGAGCGGCATCCCAGATCCAGCATGACAGATGGGAAAAAACCTCTCTGAGGACCCCTGAGGTTGAGGGGCATGGCCTGGGAGTGAGCCTGGCACCCCAGGGGGCTGGAACGCAGACTCTTATCCTGGCACTAGAGGGACCTTGCCTGCCATTGGGGACCTTCTGAGAGCTGGGTGTGACAGTCCTCAGAAATTCTAGCTGAGAAGTTAGTGTGGAAATGGCCTCACCTCCAGGGCCTACCAAACCCAGGGTGCCCAGATGCTGTTTTCAAACTTTGTGAAAAGTGTAAACTCATGTGCTCACAGGTACCAATAGGTTCTAGTTGTTGAAAAACTATGCAAAAGAGAAGATAAATAAACTCACTCAGATAATTAGAAAGATAAACTTCTGCTAAGTTGAGTCATAGGAACAGGTGCAACACACAGAAGCAAAATACAAAGCAGAGACACAAATGGTGACAAAGCACATCTGTGAGCAGCTGAGTTCCCAGACGCTTGAAAATCCTTGAAACTGACAGGTTTCTGGAAAAAATAACTGCCAACATTGACGCAGGGGAGAAGGGTGAGCCCGGAAGTACCTAGGTGGGGTAATCCATTACTGCCAGCGTGTGCTGGCTGTAACCCAGACCTGTGAGTCTTCAGGGGAGTCATTGCCCCAGTGCTGAGGAGCCATGGGGCTCACAGCTTGCTCAGAACAGGTGCAACAGGCCAGCAGTGGCTCTGAGAACAGACAGTGTCATATCACCACTGGGCTGGCCTGCATGCCCAGGGCCTTTATGCAAAATTGCCCCCCCTGAGGGATTAAGGAGCTGCACTTGTGCAGAGAAATCTTTGTTAGAAGTTCACCCATTCTTTTCTGGAAGCCAGGGTTGCAGAGAAGGCCTTCTGACATGCAGCAGGCAGCCCCCAGACCTGGACAGCCATCTTAGGGACACCACCAGGCTAGACAAGGGGTGGCTGGTGGGGGCGTCAAGATGAGTCTGCCAAGCCAGGAAGGCTCCTGGCCACTTTGTGCCTCCTGGCGTAGCTGCCATTGGTCCTGACAGTTGCTCACAATTGGGCCCTTTTCCCAGTGGCTACCCTGGGCCCACAGCTTGTTCCTGTTCCCACCCTGAACTGTGGTGTTTTCAGCTGTGCAGCCTGGCAGTGGGACCATCAGAGTTGAGGATGAGACTCTGAATCCCAGCCTAGTGTCCCCTTGTAGAGGGGCTCCCATGACTAGGCCCCATCCTGAGGGCTGTGAGTGCTGTGCTCGACCCGCCAGAGACTGGTCAGGGGCTGCAGAGCCCACTACTGGGCATGGGGTGGGCCAGACCCTGCTGCCTGTCACTGTACCAGTCACCGTTTTCCAGTGCAGCAGAACATGTGCAAGCTTGCACACCCTGCAGAGAGGTGCAGCCTGACTCTGTGGGAGTCTTGTCTGGTGTGCAGAGGCTGGATCTCCTGGTGCTGGATAGAGCAGCTGTGCTGTGCTATGCTGTAGGGTGCAAGGGGCCTCTGCCTTCAGCACCCTCCCTGCATACAGCACTTTGCCATGGAGTCTGTTCCCTGGTCGGCTCCTTATACTCTTGGCTGCTCTGTGGTGGGAGCCAGCACTGCCTTTCCCCTGGCCTCTGGAGCCTGTGCAGGGCCTGACCAGCATGCCCTGTCTACCTGCAGGTGCCTGAGCTGGTGAGCGTGCTGCGCTCTAAACTGCAGGCTGCCCCAGAGCACATCCTGCCAGCCGCCCAGCAGAGCGTGTACCTCCTGGCATCTCAGCACTGTGCGGCCGTGGTGTCTAGCCTCCTGGGCAGCCCCCTGCCCTTTGACAGGTACCTGGCCCAGGACTCCCTGCTGCCTTTAGCACAGCTCACTCCCTAAGCCTGCACCTGCCTCTGTGGTGCTGGCCACTCAATCCAGCTGGTGGTACCCATCAGCCCAGGTCTCGGTGGGCAGTGGAGGCTACATTATGTGGTGTCTCTTGTGGATTCCCAGGGCTTGCCCACACCATGAGCTGTGGGCAGACCCCAAGGGTGTCCCATGCTGTGCCCCTCTGAGAGCCTGGGGCCCCCCTCCTCATGAACATAGTGTCCCACAGACTACCAGCAACCAGCAGGGTCTGTCCCTATATTGCCTGTTTGCTACCCAGCACCCGCTGGGGTCACCTTATGCCTCATAAGGCCTCTGAATTGCAGGCATGCCTTCCCACCTTTCTTTGCTGTCCCAGGTGTGGACAGAGGCTGGACTTCCTGGAGACTCACCTGGTGGTGTCTGTCCCTCCCTCCTGTCAGCTTTTGTTTTGTTCCGCAATGGCTGTGCCAGCAGTGCACACATGTTTAAACGTGGGTCTCCTCCCAGTGAAACCTTGGTGGTTAGGGGTGCTGCTTTGCCCTGCCAGTAGCACCTCTGTGCTTGGCATCTGCTGCTTGTATGCTAGCCTGTGCTTCTGGACTTTCTGGTTGTTTTTTGTTTTTGACACAGTTCTACTGTATCACCCCAGGTAAGGGCTGTAGTGTCATATCTCACAGCAACCTCAAACTCCTGGGTTCAAGTGATCCTTCTGCCTCAGCCTCCCAAGTCACTGGGACTACAGGTGCCCACCACAACGCCCAGTTAATTTTTCTATTTTTATTAGAGATGGGGTCTCACTATTACTCAGGCTGGTCTCGAATTCCTGAACTCAAGCAATCCACTCTCCTCAGCCTCCCAGAGTGCTGGGATTATAGGTGTGAACCACCGCACCTGGCCTGGCCTGGCCTTTCTATTTTTGTACTTTAAACACGTTCCTTTTAAATAATAAATAGCTGTGCTTTGTGACTGATATAGTGGGATTAAATGTGCTCTTATTTTTTGCCTTGTCTTTTCGTCTCATCTCCTCTGCATTTAAAAATCTTTCTGATCTTTTTTAGGCTGACAGTCTATCTCATCATTTCATTTTTCCACTTGAGTAGTTTGCAAGTGCATGTTTCTTTTCTCTGAGAGTTTCCCCTCATGAAGACCCTGGGTTCATGTGGCACTGTGTCTGGTGCTGGGCCATCGCTGCCACTGTCACACAGTCAGCATCTGGGTGAATCTCCCCGCACACTGGCCACTTTGCTCTTGTTAGTCTTGGTTTCATTTTTGTGGTCACACACTCTCCACACGAGGCAGAGAAGGAGTCCTGGCCCAGCCTGTCCATGCCCCTCACTGCCAGCTGCCTTCCCTAGAGGCGGGTTCCACTAGAACCTGAGTGTTGTGTACGTGGGTTATGTGGAATCTTGTGGCTTCCTGACCTGGTGTGCTGTCTTAGAGGCATGCGGGAGGACCCTCTTCAGCACCACGTAAGCTGCGTGTAACTGCATGGCTCCCTCACCCAGCTCCAGGTGATGGAGGTGGGTGGTTTAGGACAGCTGAGGACAGCACTGCTTTGCCTGCCCCATGTCTGTTGTTGGGAGAAATATTGGTCTCTGTGAACATGCATAATTGATGAGGTCAAGAGTTGGCATCCTCAGCCGGGGCCATGTACAACCCTGTGGGCTGGGGGCAGGCTCTACATTTAGGATGTTGAGAGACCAGTGAATAATACTTCATGACATAGAAATGATAGGAAATTCAAATTTCAGTGTGATGGGGGAGTGGGGCCTGTGGCTCAAAGGGGTAGGGCACCAACCATATATGCTGGAGGTGGCGGGTTCAAACCCAGCCCTGGCCAAAAAAACTGCAAAAACCAAAATTTTTTTTTTCAGTTTGCTAGCGAAATCTCACTGACACAGCTACACCCATTCCTTTCCTGGCTGCTGTCATGTTATCGCAGCCACATGGTCCACGAAACCCCAGCTACTTACTGCCTGGCCTGTGCTAGGCATAGGTAGGAGCCTCAGCGCTGCCACCACATCCACCCCAGCTCCTGTGCTTTGTGTCTAGCCAGTGTATGCACCTGTCCACGTCACCATGAGCCCTGTGCTCTCCACCCTGACCTCTCTGCCATCCCCACTTTTCTTTTTCCTGAAATGCACT
This sequence comes from Loris lydekkerianus, assembly GCA_963574355.1. Lineage (NCBI taxonomy): Eukaryota > Metazoa > Chordata > Mammalia > Primates > Lorisidae > Loris > Loris lydekkerianus. The sequence continues at coordinate 47,894 of CAUYPK010077605.1, read as the reverse complement.
ATCCAGAATTTACTCAGTGAGTGTGAGCTGGTGAAAGATTGTCCAGGTTTGTTTACTGAAAATGTCCATTTGGCCATCCAGGAGTATTATTTCTGCAGTTTCTCCTTCTGGTTTGCATTTTCCTTCTCTCCCTTCCCTTATTTTATCTTTTTTAGACAGAGTCTCTGTCCCCCTGGGTAGAGTGCTATGGTGTCACATCTCACAGCAACCTCCAAACTAACTGGACGCAGTGGCTCATGCCTGTAATCCCAGCACTCTGGGGGCCAAGGTGCTCCAACTCTTGGGCTTCAGCAATCCTCTTGCCTCAGCCTCCCAAGTAGCTGGGACTACAGGCGCCCACCACAACGCCCAGCAATTTTTTTTTTTTAAAGAGACGGAGTCTTACTTTGCTCAGGCTGGTTTCAAACATTCCTCCCATCTTGGCCCCCCAGAGTGCTGGGATTACAGGCGTGAGCCACGGCATCTATTTGTTTGCATTTTCTTAAGTGCATATGAGACAAGGCCTCCACTGTTGCTCTTAAGAAGTTGGCACAAGTCACTGTCCTCTTTGCTAATCAGAAGTCGAGAGTCCTTTTTATGTATTCTGCTAGGTAACTACTAGGCTTCTTGAATCTGTAGTTAGTATCTTTCATCAGTTCTGAAAATTCTCAGCCTTCTTTTCAGATGTTCTCTTTCGCTAAAGAGTTTGTGGCCCACCACTTGAACATACAGTCAGACCTTCCCATTCAGTCCTCCCTGTCTCTGACACAGTCTTAACAGATTTCCATTTTATTCTCTGTGCTGGGTTGTGAGTAATTTCTTTGATTTATCTCCAATTCACTGTTTTTCTCTTCTGCTGTATCTGGGAGGACTCCAAATATGTCTGCTGAGTGCAAGAGTGTCTCATTTCTAACAGGGTTATTTGGTTCTCTTATAAATTTGCTCTGTTTTTAGGATTTTCAGCGCCCAGCAGTTATTGTGAAGCTGTCATCGAGCTCTGAGAGCTGCGAGCGTAGCCAGTTATGGTGTCCCCCAGTAGTGTGTCCAGCCTCCCTGGTGGGCTAATGCCCTGTGTGTACTGCTTCCTCCAGAGAAGCTTAGTGCTGGCTTCTGGCAGCTCCCTGGGAACCTCCATCTTGCTTCAGGCCCTGTGTTGGGGCCCAGATGTTTTTTGCTGTCCTTTTTTTTTGTTGTTGTTTGAACCCGCCACCCTCGGCATATAGGGCCGGCACCCTACTCACTGAGCCACAGGCGCCTTTGCTGTCCTTTTTTGCCAGCTGCTTACAGAGTCTTAGAGTCAGGGGGTGAGTTCTGACCCAAGGTCAGAAGGCCATTTCCCACCTTGATGCAGCTGAGTCTGCTGGACTTTTCTGAGTGTGTGGAGCCAGAGGCCACCACCCAAGGAGGTAGGCATTATGTTGTGGCTAGCAGTGTAACTGTGGTGACCCTCCTCCTGCCCTGCTCCAGCCATACCTGCCTGCTGTGGCGGGCTCTGGCCGTGGAGCCCAGCCTTGCTACCCAAGTCCTGCGGCTGCTCCTGGAGAGGTTGAGCAGAGACGTCCCATTCAAGGAGAACCGCACCTTCCTGCTGGGTAGCACCCCTGACCGTGTGGCCACACTGCTGCCCCTTTCGGTGAGTGGGAGCCCTAGGGGCCACCCTGACACATCGTCCTTACCCTCAGCTGCCCGGGTGAGCCCCCACAAGGTGGCCTTTGCACTGCCCCACGGGCACCTGGCTTCTGTGCAGGGCACGGGTGCGAGTGCTGAGCCCAAGCTTGTAAAGGCTTTGTTGGACCCCAAGGGAGATCACATTTTATCCTGTGGAAAGAACATAAACCCAGCTTGGCAATGTTGAAGCAGTAAACTGGCTGTGAGAACCCCTCCTAAAGAGCTAAGAGCACAGGGTCTGAGGTCTCAGTCCTGAAGGCTGAGGTGCCCCTGCCCCAGCCTGGCCCGAGGGCCAGGACCCCTGTAGTACTCCAGTACTTGGTCTTGGAGTCCCATGGTGGCTTCTCCCTAGGCCACCTGTGCGCTGCATGAGATCATGTCTGCCCCAGCATCAGGGCCTGCGGTGCTCGAGCTTTACCCACAGCTGTTTGTGGTGCTCCTGCTGCATGTCAGCTGCACCCTGGGCGTCCAGTTGCCACGGAACCTGGAGGCCAAGGAAAGGCGGGGTACCAGCCTGGCCACAGCCACCCAGAGCCTTGAGCCTTGCAGGTAACTGGGTCCACTCCTCCCACCTGGTGCTGGCTATAGCAGCTGGTGTGCCTGATGCCCAACACAGGGGTGGAGGGCTGGTCACCAGCTGCTAGCCCTGAGGGAGAGTACATGTGAGGGCCTGTGGCAGATATAGTGTGGGGAACCCAGGGGTGAGTCTGCTTCCAGGGGTTGCCCTGTGCCCCAGTGTGGGGCTGGCAGTCAGTGGTAATGCCATGGACATGCTGCGAATCTCCCCATCTGCTGGTTCCCTGGGCTCTCCCTTCTTGCCCCTTGGGACAGGTGTGTGAGATGCTGGCCACAGGCAGTGTTTCCTCTTAAAGGGTGAAACTGTGGAGTTTGGGTTGGGCCGACCACATGGTGGTCTTGGCATGGGCTGTAAGCCCAGAGCAGCTGAATTGTTGAGATGCTACAGGCCTCCCCAGGGGGTCTCCTGCCCTTCTCTCCCAACTTTCATTGGGGTCTAAGGCAGAAATCCTAGGGTGGGCAAAGTGGAGGGTATGGCCCCTGCCTGCCACACCTGGTTTCTGGGGCCATTCCTAAGCCAGCATGTGGACCCTTGAGCTCCACACTACATCCAGGTATGGTATAAACTGACACCCAGACAGGCCTGATGGTGCCTATGGCCCTGTAAACCTGAGTGACAGGAGCCCCAGAGACCACCATCCCCCATTTACATGGGCATCTGAATCTGGCGAGAGGCATATGCTTCACTTTACACTCCCACCACCCCCACCTCCTTGCCACCATCACAGGGCTATTTGGAGCAGCTCAAAAGCTCCAGTAGAGGCCAGGAACCAGGGCTGCACAGCTCCTTGCAGACCGGGTGGCCACCAGGCCTAGGCCTGGCATGCTGGGGACCAGCTCCTCAGTTTGGGGGCCATGGGCCACCCCCGTTGAAGCTGGTGTTCGCAGCTCCTGGCTAATGCGACATCCTTCGGTGTTCTAAGCAGACAGGCAAGGGAGGTACCCTCGTTTCCGTTGAACACCCCTGAGCCAAACATGCCCTTCCCCCGGATCTGCCGTGTGGGCTTCAGATGCTGCAGTGAGCCTCTGGTCCACATGGTGCCCTGCAGGCTGTGAGGCCTTGAACAGGGTGTGGTGCTGGTCGGCAGAGTTGTGCTCTGGCTTTGACCACACCAGCACCCCCAACACTCCTCAGCCCTGCCCCTCCTTTTGCGGGCTGTGCTATGGCTGGTGCCCAGTAACCACAGTGGCTGGCGTGGCCCTTCTTCTGTTTCCAGGGGTAGAAGCCCCCTCAGCATCCATGCCACCTGGGCTTACAGACCAGAACCTCCCCTAGAACCAAAGGACTCCTGGGACATCGAGAGCTACCTTGTAGTGTTTTTCCTTCTCGGGAGGAAGGGGCTGTGGATGCTTGTGGAGGCCTGTCAGGCCCAGGCATCTGCTGCTTGGAGTGCCAGGACCGCTGGGCCCCCACCCCTCTGCCCTGCCCAGCACCTTTCTCCTGAGGGGCTGGCTCCGCCCAATGTCTCATGGGCCCTCAGTCACTGCATCCCACACCAGCCTAAGCTATGCTCCTGTGTCCACCATGGGATCCTATCTGCACAAGCCACACACAGCAGGCCTCAGCAGCTCCCTCCTGGGCTTCGTCTTGTGCCCCCAAGGGCCCTGCACAGTGGGGCTGCACTGTGAAGGCCTCTTGTGGTCCAAAGAGCCTATCTTGAGGAGAGGGTCTGTGGGGCCTGGTGTCTGGCAGGAGGTGACCACTGGGTGCAGTGGGCACACTCATTGTAGCCACAGTCGGTACCTCACAGCAGGTTGGCACATGGCTTTGGGTGTCCACCTCAGACTAGAAGCACTGTGTGCAGGGAGGGCAGGCTGGCCGGGGTGGGGTGGCGTGGCATGGGGCTGAGGACCATCATGGGCATCTGGGGTGGCAGAGCTGCAAGGGAAGGCTCTGCTTGGGTGGGCCACAGGCTTCCGTGTGAGGGGCTGACCTGGTGCTATGGTCAGGCTCTGGTGCAGGGGCGGGCAGTACTCTCTTTTACCCTAGAACTTGCCTGTTGGGCACTGCAACCCCAGTACCACTGCCTGAGCCAGGAAGGGCTTCCCAGAGTAGTGGGTGGACACTGAGTCCAGCTTGGCAAGAGACTTACTTCCTGCTAGCCACTGGCCCTCCAGCCATAGGCTTGCCTCCTAGGAGGGAGACCAGGGAACGAGGTGCCCAGCCGGCAGGGTTCTCCTGGAGGGGTGGGAGTCAGCTGAGGCCAACCTGGCTAGATACCTTCCTGTGAGCACAATAGCTCTCAATAAGGACATCATCATTCGACACTCAAGAGTAGGTTGGGATCCTGGCCTGCCTTTGGACCTGAGGGCATGTTCAGTGTATCTGAGTGGGAGCAGGCCCAGTACTCAGGAGATGCAGCCTCTAGCTCTTCAGGGCAGGTCCAGCACCCAGGATCTTCACCCAGGGTCTTCCCCAAGCGTGCATGTGCACAAGGGTTTGTAGGCCACAGCCCCTGCACACTGGCCAGCGAGGTGTGGGCCAACCCCTGAGCCCCGTGCTTCCTGTAGCTGTGCAGTGGATGCCCTGCAGGCTGTGCTGCTGCGAGGCGGCAGTGAAGGCGTGGTGCAGGGTGTGGAGCTGGAAGGTGGCTGGGAGCTGCTCAGGACCTTATCCGGGCACGAGGAGGGGACCACCCGGCTGGCCACGTGAGTGGGCCCTACCCACTGTAGTGCCAGTGTTGGCTGGACCCCTGCTGGAGCCAGGGCCAGGGCCTATTCAAGGGATTCCCAGTATAATGTGGGGAGGTGGTGGGCCACCTGGGCTGTCCCTGCAGGGTGGATGTGGAGGTGCCCTTGGGTCCAGCACCTTGGGCAGGCACCTCCAGTCCCTGCAGCCTTGGTGTCCCCCAACAGTGCCATGGCTAAGTGTGCAGGTCCCCGGCTGCCCCTGGTGACAAAGGCACTCATCTGTACCCAGAACAGTCCATATGAGATCCAGAGGGTCACCTCCACGGCCTTCCTGGCTGAGGTAGGGCCTTGAGAGGGAGGCCGGGCAGATACCTTTGTCCCATGACTGTAGGGGCAAGCAGGGCATGTAGTGGAACGTCCTCCCCTGTGCTCAGTGCCTGCTTGGGGACACCCTCACCATGCCCAGTGAGGCCTCAGGCTGTCAGCCACCCATGCTGGCCTGAAACCCTGCAGGGCCCTCGGTGGGGATAGGCCCACAGCCAGGACCCCAAGGCTGGTGGGTAGCAGCTGCCTTGGCCCCAGGGGCTGATGTGCTGAGAGCCCCCTAGGGTTGCAGGGCCAGAACTAGGCAGGGGTGGGGAGTGAGACCAGTGGGAGCCATGGTTTTGCACCTCTTCCTCCAGCTGCTCAGCAGCAACGTGGTCAATGACCTCATGCTTCTGGAGTCGTTGTTGGACAGCCTGGTGGCCCGGCAGAAGGACCCCTGTACCAGTGTCCGGCGCCTGGTGCTCCGAGGTCTAGCCAATCTGGCTTCAGGATCCCCTGACAAGGTGGGGCTGGCTACCTGGCCCCTGGGACCCAGCAGACCTGGTGTGGGCAGTGCTAGTGGCTCTGGAGCCCAGGCTGAGTGCTGGTTTCCCTAGGTGCGGGCCCGTGGCCCCCAGCTCCTGACAGCCATGATTGGGGGACTGGATGATGGGGACGACCCGCACAGCCTGGTGGCCCTGGAAGCCATGGCAGGTCTTGTGCGGCTGCTGCCACTGGTGGAGCCCCGGGACCTGCGCCCTGTGCTCCTGCACATCACCATCCGAGTGCGGCCCTTCTTTGACAGTGTAGGTAGAGCTGTGGGGGGGTGACGTCTCCACCCTGGGTCTGCACAGTGGACTTGAGATCCTTGGCCTGACAACCCCCACCCCAGGAGTCCTCTCTTGCCAGCCTTTCCGTCCTTGGCCATCCTGGCATGAGCATCACCATCTATGGCATGAGGTAGGTGTGGGGGTGGGTGTAGCCTAGGTGATGCCTGCCTCCCCAGGAGAAGACAGAGGTTCGCACAGCATCCATTTGCCTTTTTGGGCACCTGAATGAGGCATGCCATGGTGACTGTGAGGATGTCTTCCTGGAGCAGGTGTTCAGTGGGCTGGTGCCCCTACTGCTGCACCTGCAGGACCCCCAAGCCCCTGTGGCCAGCGTGAGTAGCCCAGTAGGGATGGGGTTGGGGTGGCCCTGTCCTGCTGGATCTCACCTCTATGTTTCCCAGGCCTGCAAGTTTGCCCTGTGCACGAGCAGCCCCAATCTGGAGTGTGAGGAGCTGTCAGGCACCTTTCAGAGGCATCTGCAGGAGGGCCGGGGCCTGCACTACGGCGAGTTCCTCAATGCCACCTGCAAACACCTGGTGAGGGGGGGTGGGGTGGAGGGCAAGTGTGTGTGGGGGAGGGCAGGTGTCGGGGCACAGGGCAGGGCTGATGCTGACTGCCCACAGATGCTGCACTTCCCAGACCTGCTAGGGCGCCTGGTGAGGGACAGCCTGTTCTACTTCAAGAGTGGTTGGGAAGATATCCGTGCCGCAGCCCCCTTGTTCACAGGTGAGTGCTGCCCCCCACCCTTTACCCAACCAGCCTCTGCCCCGCCATCCTCCCCACTCCTTACCCCCCCCCCCCCCGCAGGGTTCCTGGTGCTGCATGCAGAGTCCAGACACTGGCCCCAGGTGGACCTGGAGCAGCTCCTTGTGGGTGAGCCTTCCCTGTACCCCCCCAAAGCCCCCCACCATGGGTCCCTACCCCACTGGGCCCCACTGACCCTGTGGGTACCCACAGGGACTAAGTGATTTTCCTGGATTTCAGGATTTCTTTCCCTGTCACTGGTGACCTCATCGTCTCTAGTAATTCACGGAAACTTCTTAACTGTTCCAAAAGAGCTTAAAAAACACTAAAAAAGGAAAAACTATCTTTCCGTCGGCTCCTGAGCCCTCCCAGCAGAGGCCTGTCTTAGGAGAGCATGGCCCACGCACAGCTGGGGGGTACGCGGAGAGGTCACGGCCTCCCAGGCACGATGTTCACGAAGGGTGGTGGGAGCTCGGCAGCACCCTGGCAGCCACACCCTAACCCTCGCCCTCTGCCTCAGCTCTCCAGCTGTTGCTGAGAGACCCAGCGCCCCTGGTGCGGGTGAAGGCCGCTGAGGCCCTGGGCCGCCTGGTCAAGTTCGCTTGAAGTTCCAGCCAGTGCCCCGTACAAGCAATACCACCTTCCTGGGGCCTGCTCAGATGGGGCCGCCAAGGACCTCCTGCCTGGATGTGGGCCAGGGCCAGGCTTGGCACTGCCACAGATCAAACCTGAGCCTGAGCCCTCAGTAAGAAAGGCACTGGGGGCCAAGCAGGGAAATGTCCTGTGTGACCCCACCCGTTTCCCAATAAAGTCATCTGCCCTCAGCAAGTGAGGGGGATAGTGATGTGGCCTTGGCTGCTGATACAGGCCAGGAGAATGCCCTTTCCTGGGTGGTTGCCCCCACCCCAGTTTGGAAAATCAAATGAGGTGAAGGCCTAGCACTGGGGTGGGAGCAGCATAATTCAAGAGGCGGGAGTGCCAGGCATGTGAGCAAAACCTCTATTAAGGACCCTGAGCATAAGTACCATGCCCGCCAGAACCCCCAACCGCCTGGCCATGAAGAGGCAGGGCAGGACACTAGCTGAAGAGACGGATGGTCCCGTCGGCCCCTGAGGAGAAGACCCATGGCTGGGAGGGGTGGAAGGCAACGTCCAGCACACCCAGGTCCCGGGTCAGCACATGCCCCTTCAGCACCTTGACAGGCACCAGCAGTGGATTCTGCAGAAGATCGCTATGGGGAAGAGGGAAGCTCAGGACACAGCCAGACACAGCTTCCTGGGGTAGGGCCAGGCAGGGTCAGCACTCACTTGTACACCATGCCGTGGCAGACGATGACACTGCCATCATCTGAGCCAGATGCAAAGAGTGGGTACCGGGGGTGAAAGGCCACAGCCCGTAGTGCCTTCCTGTGGTATCTGGTGGGGGAGGGGTCTGGGCTGGAGACAAGTCGTCCAGAGAGAGGGACCTGCAGGGTCACACCCCACCCCAACTCAGCTCACCTCAGCACCTTGTACGGCTTGGTAGAGAGATCCAGATCAAACCATACCAGCTTACTGTCGTAGCTCCCACAAATGATATTGTCACCTAGGCAGCCAGAGGCAGTGAGTGGGGCATCCCCACAGGCTCACCCAAAGGTACACAACCCACGCCCCCCCCCCCCCCACGCTCACCTGCAGGGTGCACAGCCAGGCTGGACACCCACTTGCAGTTGGGCATCAGCTTCTTGGTGAGCTCCTGGCGCAGCAGGTGATAAAGGCGGACACTGCGCTGGGAGGCTACAAGCAGGAAGGGCCGGGAGGGGTGAAAGGCCACACGCTGCACCTGCCCATGGCTGCGGCGGAAGGGTGACTGGCTACGGCGCCGGCTCAGCTGGTGGATCAGCACCTGGGTATGGCCAGAAGTGGCCAGCACCACTGCCAAGTAGTCCCCACGCGCGTGCCAGGTCACTTGTGTTACTGGCTGCAGGAGAAAGCAGCTGGTTGGTTGGCTGATGTGGCAGCCGCCACTCCAGACCACTCTACACCCTTGCCCTTCACCTTGCCATGGCAGATGCGCAGCCGCAGGCCCCCCTGATGCTCCTCCTCTGAGGCTTCCAGCCAGTGGGCCGGCTGCAGGGTAGGCTCCTTGGGAGGCTCATAGGCACTCAGCAGCTGGTCTGTGCTGCTCACCACCAGCCGGTCCCCCAAAGTGGGGTTCAGCAGCAGCACTGCATCCTCCCTGTGGGCCAGGGCCAGACACAGCCTTCAGCATACACCGCTGCACCACAACCCCATCCCACGGCCTGCCTCCACTTACACAGCGAAAGCCACCAGGCAGATGGTGGGGTTGGGGTTCCAGGCAACACTCCTCACCACACTGCTCACGGGCACAATCTTCACACAGCGGGCAGTGGCCACCTCCCAGAGCCGCAAGGAGCCATCATCAGAGCCTGGACACAACAGAGAAGGTTCTGGACATCTTAAGCCCCCCACTGAGACCCCACTCAGGGCTACCCACCTCAAGCCCACCTGAAGCTAGCCACTGTCCCCCCGGGGAGACGCTGAGGCAACGGACAAGGTCGTTGTGGCCCTTGTAGACCTGCAGAAGGGGTGGCAGTGAGGAGATGGACACCCAGGACATGTGCCTCCCCCCCCCACGCCCTACTTACCAGGGCCTGGCATGTGGGGAAGGGCTGCAGGTCCCTTGGCCGTGGCAGTCTAGGGATGAGGTCTTCGGGGTCCACGTTCACCTGAGGCAGGAGAGCAGCAGTCAGTCTTGCCCTACCCCCAGTCCCCATATCTTGCATTCTTGGGGTCCATGTTCACCTGAGGCAGGAAAGCACTGGTCAGCCCTGTCCCCCACCTTCCCCAGCCTCCACGCACCCTCATTTTGCGCTGTCGTGGGCACAGGTATAGGTCGAGGCAGCGCTCAAAGCGCTCCTGGATGAAGTGGCTGTACGCAGGCACAGCCCGCAGGCTGGAGAACTGCCGTGGCAGGAAGCTGGGCTTCCTCTCGCCTGGCTCCTTCTGCTCCCATGCCAAGCGCTGTAGAGAGAGGGGTGAGCCAAGAGCACAGGGCTAGGGCCCAGACCCCCACCCAGCACAGGCCCACCTCTTCTTCGCTGAGCAAGAATTCGGGAGGTGGATTGTAGGACTCAGCGTGGCCAGGCAGGGCCAGCTTGGGGGCTGGCACGTGCATCTTGTGGCGCCCAAGCACAGCATTAGGGTCCTCCTGGGCCCACAGGTCATAGAAGCTGGGTGTGGAGTCCCGGGGCCGGCGGGGCTGGATCCAACCCATCTTGATGGCATGTACCATGCGGGACACCTGCGCAAATGCCCCGGTCAGGGTGGGCAGCACAAGGCTCAGGCCCTGGGGGCAGGGGTGCTCCTACCTTCTCTTTCTCCACCAGGGAGGGGATGAAGCTGCGCTTGTCGGCCGGGCGGTTGGTCACTGGGTGGATCATGATGTCCCCACTGAAGAAGTCCATGGCTGGCTGGGGGGACAGGCATGGGCATGTGGGCCAGGGCCCCACTGGAACCTCAAGACCCCTGGGACAGCACACTGCCTACCTCATATGGATCGAAGCTCTTGTCCCCAAACTGGCCCCTCTGTAGCCGCTGCACCAGAGCCACCTGCTGGTCAGTCAGCCTCAGGTCACGCCCTGTCATCCGGTCCTGCACAGTACGCCTGGGGACCGGCCAGTCAGAACCTGGCCACAACCCCACAGCCCCACAGCCCCACAGCCCCACCACTGCAGGCCTGCCCACAGGCCCTCACCAGTAGTTGGGATCATCCATCTTGTCCAGGAACTGGTCCAGCTCGTCCCGAGTCCGCAGGGGCTTATAGATGCGCCTGCCGTCCAGGTCATAGCCCACGTGGGGGAAGTCCTCATACCACTCCAGGGGCACATTGCCCACCGTGTTCCGGATATCCTGCAGCCACAGCCACCACATCAGCATTCAGCCCTACCACGCACATCCCTCTGGGCCACCCAAGAGGTGCAGAGGAGAGGACAGGAGTATAGGTAGGCCAGCTGACCTCTACACATGCCCTTTCTCTGGCCCTGGGGTCTGACGTGGCACAGTGGCCAGCACTGCCCCCCCCCCCAACACCCTGAGGCGCCCGAGCTGCACCTTCACATTTTCCACTGAAGCGGTGCCAACCCCAGGGCCCCCCCTTGTTGAATTCCTTGGCTGGGGCTCTGGGCAGCCACAGACAGCAATGACCTCATCGCCCACTGGGCTCCCTCCCCTGGCAGGGGCCTGAGGCAGAGGTGGGCAGGGGCAAGGGGAAGACCCTATCAGACCCACCCTACAGGAGGCAGAAGTCACTACTCTCTGACACATGACTGGCCAAGGACTCCCCACCCCCAGATGGGCAGAGCAGCCACATTCCTGGACAAACATTCCTGGTTGCAGCCCCTGCCAGCCACCCTCGCTCCTTCCAGCCTGGGGACTGCTGCCCAGGCACTGCTTCCTGCAACAGTAGCCACAGGGGAGGAAGGGGCAGACAGGACAAGCACAGCTGGGAGCCCCCAGTGGGGCAGGACTGACCCCTTGGGCTCTGACCCCCTGCACCTGCCCACTCATGCCCCTCCCAGAAGGTCCACCCCAGGCTCCCACAGTGTCCTATCCAGTGCTGAGAATATCCTTTTCTTCTCCATGGAGAAGGAAGGCCTCTAGTACCCCAAGACGACATGGCCATCCCCATACTACATGGACAGGAGTGTGTATTTCCTGAGGAATCTGGGGGCTCTAAGGAGGAACTAGGTCTTATTCAAACATGCCTGGTCCCCGGCCAGGGTCAAGGAGGCCTACAGGATGCACACAGCAGGCAACAGAGCTTGGGAGTAGGTTCTCCAAAGCAAGAGGGTAAGAATTAGAGTGGGAGAGGACCTAGCAGAAGGCACAGCCTGTGCCAGGCCTAGAAGGGCAGGTGCAAAAATCAGACGGGAGAGGCTGGCTCACACCCGTGCCGGGGCTGAGGCACCCGGCCTGGCAGACAGGCCCAAGTGCACATGGGAGGGCGAGACAGGGCGCGGCCAGGCTCCTGGGCCAGGGTGGCTGGGTTTGCACGCTTTTATGCCACGGAAGCAAGCAGGGCCGTGGGTCCTGCTGGAGCCCCCTCTCACCTGCTAAGGAGTGAGCCACTGCAGTGGTGGAGACCTGACTTGCCACCCAGAAGGCGCTCCCACTTGCCCTGCATTCCCCAAGAAAGAGGCTCCAAAGACCTGACCCTGAGCGTGGCGGTGGGAAGGGGTCTGGGAGTGGGAGGCAAGGGCTCAGGGAGGAGGCAGCCAGCGAAGGCAGAAGCTCACAGCTCCGTGGAGCCTCCGGCGAGAAGGGGCGGGGCGGGGGAGGAGCCGGACACACTATAAAGGCGCAGCCCGCTGCCTCACTACAGCCCGGTCGCACATGTGCGCGCGGCGCCCAGCAGCCGCCACCGCGGGGCGCAGCCAAGACCCGGCACCTCGCCCCGGCCCCGGGCGGCCCGCGAGGCCCACGAGGCCCGCGGCGGCCGCAGGAGGCGGCATGAACAGCGCGCGGCGGAGCTGACGCCGCGCCCCCGCAGTTCCATGTCTTTCGCCATGCTGCGCTCGGCGCCTCCGGGCCGCTACCTGTACCCCGAGGTGAGCCCGCTGTCGGAGGACGAGGACCGTGGTAGCGAGAGCTCGGGCTCCGACGAGAAACCCTGCCGCATGCACTCAGCGCGCTGCGGCCTTCAGGGCGCCCGGCGGAGGGCCGGGGGCCGGCGGGCCGGGGGTGGCGGGCCAGGGGCGGGGGCCCGGCAGGGCCGGGAGCCCCGGCAGCGGCACACGGCGAACGCACGCGAGCGGGACCGCACAAACAGTGTGAACACGGCCTTCACCGCGCTGCGTACGCTCATCCCCACCGAGCCAGCCGACCGCAAACTCTCCAAGATCGAGACGCTACGCCTGGCCTCCAGCTACATCTCACATCTGGGCAACGTGCTGCTGGTGGGCGAGGCCTGTGGCGACGGACAACCGTGCCACTCAGGGCCCAACTTCTTCCACGCGGCCCGCTCGGGCAGCCCCACGCCACCGCCCCCGGCCCGCGATGGCGAGAATGCTCAGCCCAAGCAGATCTGCACCTTCTGTCTCAGCAACCAGAGAAAGCTGGTGAGAACAGCACCCTCAAGGGCGGGAGACCGAGGACAGGACATAGGGCAGGCAACACCTGTAACCCAAGCCTCCCCAGGAGTCCCCAGGACACAGGCTCCCCAGGTCACAGGAACCCGCAAGTTCGGGGCAGGGGTGGCAGATGGTATCTCAGGCAAGGTAGGGCAGAAGCCAACCTGGGGAAGGGAAACCTGGCACAGAGCGGCTCAGGCTTCACTTTTCAGCCAGTTGAGTCCAGGAAGTGAGATGCTGGTTCAAACTCACTTGCCCTACCCTCATGGGAAGGGGCCTGGGGGTACAATGAGGCAGGAAAGGAGGGATCCCTGGGTCTGTGTGCCCCTCACAGCATACCACTGGCCTAACACTGGCACCTGCTGTGCCCCAGGCTGTGGGCACAAGGGCAGAGGCTGGCAGAAGGGGTGCCGCGGTGCTGCAGGGGTGAAGGCCATGCTGCAGGAGATGCCGGCCAGCTGTGATTTACAGCCCCTGCTGTGCTTGGTGGCACCGGAAAAGCAGGGTGAGCAGGGAGAAAATACGGCACGGCTTTTCCCAATCCCCATTTCCTCTCCAGACAGCACGCACGAGCTCCTGGGGCCTGAACATCTGGGAAATTTAATTTTACAATTTTGGCTGTGCAGCACTGTACTCCCCTCCCCAAAATGCACGGGGAAGCTGGGGCAAGGTGGGAAGGGGGTGTCTCAGCCCAGCCACTGGAGGCAGCACCTGGTGGGGAAGCCAGAGACTCAGGCAGTATGGGGTGGCACCCGGTCTGAGGGTGTCTGCCCACCCCTCACACTCCTTCCTCCCCTCTGCAGAGCAAGGACCGCGACAGAAAGACGGCAATTCGAAGTTAGGAGTGGGCCCAGGGCCGCCAGGAGGCAGCTGCTGGGGAAGGTGGATGCCCCCGGTTAGCCACAGAGAGCCCCACCTTGGACCCAACTGGGGCACAGCCTTCCATGAGCCTGCCCACGGGGCAGCTCCACCAGGCTGTGAGCAGGGCCCGTGGAAGACACACAGGCGGCATCAGGACTCTGAGCTAGCCCCAGCACCTGCCCAGGCCCACTGGAACTTTCCATGCTGGCTTCCCGCCTGGTTTTCTTCTGGTCGCTGTGTTGGCATCTTGTGCCTTTTATATGATAATATAAAGTCTGGAAATTTTGTAAAATTAAAAACAAAACAGTATCTTCCAAATAGAGAGGCAGACTGTCCTCCTGGAAGGTTTGAAATTCACCCCTACCCTAAGCCTACCCTCCCTGGGTTGAGTGCCCCCCAGGGCTTGGCCAACCCTCACTGGTGCAAGGCAGTGTGAGGCTCCTGGGAGGCTTCAGGGACAGGCTGGGATAGGGAAGTGAAGGACAGACAAAGCCCCTGCTCCACAGCAGGAGATGGGTGGGCAGCAACAGAGCCACCCTGCCCCACCTGTGGGCCGACCAGGCACCCAGTGGCTCTTGAAAGGGCAAGAAGGAAAAACTGGCCGCAGGGCTCAGGCCTCTCCCCAGCAGGCAGGCAGCACCACATCTTTGTCCACAGAGCCCAGGAAGGAGTATGAGGCCCGCTGTGTGCCAAGGTCACCCCACTCCCCTGCCCCCACCTCCACACAGCCTCTGGAATAAGTGCCCATGCTGGAAGGACCCCTGACCATCCTTCCCCTGCTGCATCCCACCCAACCCCCAAAACCCCACCTGCTGTGAAGAGGCTGATGTAGGCCAAGCTCCCTACACAGCTGGCTAGCCATTAAATCTTGCAGGTGACAATTATATTTTAGTGGTGTGAACTTGGTGGGCACAGCAGAGAAGAAAGGCAGGGCAGCTCTGTGGGGCCACCTCCCCCACCAGCCCCAGCAGCACCTTGACTTCCGGCACAGCGGAGACTGGCTGAGGGTACCAGGTGCAGGCAGCAGGGCGGCCCCAGGCTCCTCAGACCCTAGCTCCAAGCATATGGCCCTGAGCACCCCACCCCCAGGGGATCCAGGTGCTAAGGCCCACACGGGCACCTGCATGGGGCAGGGCTAGAGCTGCCTCACCCTGCCTGCACCACAGGCTCCAGGGGCTGCAGGCCAGGAAGGGCTGGTATAATTCTGAAGGAAATTCTCAAAGTCAGAGCCATTAAGGGCCAGAGGGGGGCTGTGTCCAATCTGATAGAAACATAACAGGATAAAAAGTCAGCGGCAGGTTTCATTCAGAGAGAAACCCAACCCCAAATTTCCTCTCCTTAATCCTGCAGGAGCCTACAGCTGGCCAGAAGGTGGGGAGGACAAGCCTGGCCACTACAGAAATCCCCTCCCATCCAGGATCCCAGGCCATGGACGGCATATGGGGGTGTACCTAAGGGCTGAGGTGGCCCCTTCTCCTCTTCAGGGTGTTTTCCTCACAGCCCTGCCCAGCCACCCTCCCAGGCAATGAGGCCGCCATGAGAAGCTGGGTGGGCCCCAGGAGCACTACCTGGACAATCTGGGGCCCTCATTTCCTGGTACCAGGTGCAGTTTTGCAGAGAGGGTCCAAGGCCCACCTGCCCCCATCCACAGGTCTCATAAGAGGATGGGCGAGACCAGGTGGGTACCCACCTCAAGGGTTGGAGTAGTCTGGCCAGTGTCGGGGATGAATCAAAGGGACGTACCCTTTGCAATCAGACACTGAAAGTTCCTAAAGGCACCCCTTGATGGGGTGGAGGCTGTTGGCCTGAGTAGGCAGATGCCAGAGACATGGAGGGGGACCAAGGGGCACACATGGCCAGGGACCCACTGTGGAAGGGAGGCAGAGGCTAGAGCAGGTGTGTGGGCATAGGGTTGGCAGTGGGGGATTCTGGGCAGGGCCTAGGGGATTCAGGAGAGAACACAGAAGCCCACTGGACTGGGGCCCAAGTCTGGGGTGTTAAACAGGGCCAAATGAAAAGGGCCTCGGAGCCAGGAGGGTTCCCAGGGCTCAGTGGGTCGGGGTGCAACGCGCGCTGGCCGAGCCCTCTACTGCAAGGGCCTGACTCCGACCGCGGCTGCAGCTTGGCCCAGCCTCAGGCCTGGGCAGCCAGCCTGGCTGGTCCCTGAGCTGCACCGGTAGCAGAGGCCCAGGACCTGGCTCGCCAACCAGCAGGAGGGGGATGCAGGGGAGCACTCCGTCAGCTTCCACTGCTTCAGAAATTCAAACCAGACCAGGGGTGGCGTAGGCTAAACCACAGCCCTGTGCCCCATGCGAGTCCACCACACAGTTACAGCCAAGGGTGGCAGGTGCTCCTTGCCCACCACAGCCCCTGGCTGCCATCCAGAGTGCTGGTCTCAAGCCTCCCTCATGCCAGGACCCATGGGGCAGACCCAGGGTTCTCCTCACGTGCCCCACAGAAGCATCTGGGAAAGAGGGGCCCACCCGCACCTTGGGCAGCAGCCCCTGTGAGCTGAGAAGGGCTGGAAATTCTCCGCTCAGCCTCAGCTGTCAGCTCCCTGTCCCCAGCCCCAGGAATGGGCACATGATTCATCACCAGGCCGCCTGTGCCCACAGGCCAGCCGCCCTGCCCTGCTCAGCACCTGTGGGCTGCCAGGAAACACGTGTGACCCCCCAAGTCAGGCATTGTACTCTGGGAGCCCAGGCCGGCTGGCCAACGGCACATGCAGACCCAGGGTCAGTGCTTTCCTGGGGGCCCCCACCCTCAGACTGCCCTAAAACAGGCATCAGAGGCTGATGTGCTGGCTGGGGTTTTTCCGCCCTCGATGAGCCCCCTCCCTTCCCCCTCCCCAAAGTGGCTGCAGCTGTCAGGACCACAGATTGGAACTGCAGGTACGGGGCTGGCCCGCTGCCCGCCGCCCTCCCGTGTCTGTCTGCAAGAGAGGAAGCCGGCCCACCTCTGGAATCCTTCACTCTCTCCTCGTTCCGCCTCTCCCACCTGTCCCCTGGGAGCATGGGGTCAGCCGCCCTCGCTCAGGCTCTCTCTTCCCCGGGCCCCTCTCCGATTACAATGCGGGTAGTGTTCAGCACCACTCCACTCCCCCTGTACACAACAGCAATGGCCTGACACACAGCCTTCCTGTGCCGACTCCTCCTCCTCTGTCTGCTGCTCAGGGAAGACGGGGCCAGTGGATTATGCCAGGCTCACCTGCTGCATCCGACCCCCCAGGAGGCTCCAGCAGGAGGCTGAGCCCTGAGCTGGAGCAAGAGTCCTTGGCAAATGGAGAGGTGGGTCCTACTCCTTCTGCATCTCCCTGCTCCAGCTCCTTACCTCCCACTACCCATGTGTCTCTCCCTCAAGAAGATGGCCTAGAATGAAGCCAGTAGAGAGAGAGAGCACCCTTTACCCAGAGGCTACCCCAGGGTCCAACAGAGCACAGGCTCCCAGCCTCCCATGGGAGCCCTGGGGAGGGGGCGTGGGCTAGGGGACACCCACTGTTCAGACAGGGCTGCAGCTTCAAGCTGGAGGGGGCTGGAGGGCCACCTGCTCAGCCCCAAGCACTGCACACAAGCATCTGGAATTCCTGTCCCCAGCAGGACAGCCTGGCCTTGAGACACATGCATAGCCTAGCCCCTGCAGCTAGACTCCTCCAAGGGCCCCTACCAGGACCCTACCCAGGCCAGTAGTCCCTGCTAGCCAGGTCCCATAGAACCTGCTCCCAAGAGACCTCCCCTCAGAGCCTCTGTCCTCACACCCTCCCACTGATACCCCCTTACCTGCCTGGGTTCCCACTGCTAAGAAAACTGGCCCCAACTGGACACCAGAGCAGGCTTGGGCCCCCACCCCACAGCCCAGAAAGAAAGAAAAGCCCACCTCCACCTGCCAGCCACAGGCCCTGAAAGACCCCTCCCAAGGGACAGCTGACTTCCACCACGGACCCTCCTCCTGGACCCATCTCCACACTCTCTAAGAAGAATCTTCTCTCTAAACTGGGACAACTGAATGCAAAGGGTGGCTCTTGGGCAGAAGTGGTGATGGGTGGAGCCAGGATTTCCCTGGCCAAGGGGCACACAAGAGGGCCGCAGCACACGCCCACCATGCCCAAGGCCTCTGGAGAGAACTTGGGGTCATCAGAGCACATTGGTGCCCCTCCCTGTCAAGACTGGCCAAAGCACACAGCAGAAAGGAGAGCAGGGAGGGCCATCTGGGCCCCTTTGGAGGCCGGCACATGGGCTGGCCGCACGGCAGATGGCCGTTGGGGGCTGAGGCAGGCTGCAGGCCTGGGGTGCCCTCCACAAACCAAGTGGGGAGGGCCGGCTGCTCACTCACTCGCTGGGAAACCTGAGCCGAGAGGTGCTGGCTGCCAACAGCGACGCAAGACTTAGTGTGCAGAGCCAGGACGCGGGCGGGCGGGGCCGGCCCCGGAGGAGCAGGAGGCCGCCAGCACTGGAGGCAGCTGCTGGTTCAGTAGCTGGGAGAAGCCATTAACGGCATTTGGCAAGAGAGCAGAGGGGATGGCGGCTCTGGATGCAGATGGACCCATCCCAGGGGGCAGCCGCCATTGTGGCCCCCCAGCCCCAGAGCCAGACCCACAGGGGTCTCAGGAGATAGGCCCAGGCCCAACACCCCCAGGGATAGGACAAGGATAGGCAGGGAACCCCTGAATCCTGGCCACACCTCCTAGACAAACATGCCACAGGCCAGCTGGGTGGGTAAGGAGGAGGGCAGGTGGGAAGCTCCTTCCTTGTGCAGTACCCCAGCCTCAGTTTCTCCCAACTGCTTGACACAAAGAGGGGAGCTCCTTTTGCAAAGGCCCCATAGCCCCGTTGCACCGCCCCAACCCCTCCACCCGGCCCCCCTCCCTGGGGGTCCTGGCGGCTGGATGAGATCACGTCTGTGAAGCTCCAGGCACAGTGGGAGCGCGGTGAGGTGGCCATGTGGGGGCGGGGCAGCCACAGTTCAGCCAGCTCCCAGGAGTACCCCCACTCCATGATGGACAGGACCCCACCAGGCCCAACAGCTCAATCAAGGGGCTCCACCCCACTTTCCTCAGCCTCATCCTAGAGGGAAGGAGACGACCACCCGTATGGAAGCAGCTCTCCTACAAAGCACAGGCCAGTTAGGGAAGTTAGCATCTAGGACCAGGGGACCCCAAAGCAGGGCCCCAGCAGAGGCTAGAGGTCAGGGGACATAAAAGCCACAGCATCCCCAAACCAAGTGCTGAACCCAGACCCGGGGGTGGGCAGGGAAGAAGCCCAGGAAGGGAGGCAGGTGGGAGGCTGTCATACCTCCCCCCAGCAGGACCCTCTAGAGCCCCAACACTTAGGCTCTGTCCATGCATCCACAGAGTAGTGCCAGTGTCAGCATCACCAGCCATCTCCAAGGACAAAGACAGAAGAAGGGACTGTCCAATGGAGGCACAAGCAGAGGCTGCCCAACCAGAGAAGGCACAGCCACAAGAGGGGGCAGGCCTGTGCTGGGGAGGGGCCGCTATGTGCACAACCCCCAGCCCTCTTCACTCTACCCAGATCCTTGGCCGGGCACTTGCTGGGAAGCTGTGGGCTCAGCTCACCTGTGGCCCCAGACCACTCTCCTTGGGCCACCTCACTTTGTCCCCAGAGTATCGAGGCCCAGATGGACATAACCTTGGGGCAGGAGAAACATGCCCCCCCGCCATGGACTTCTGGGGAAGGGACATCTGTCCAGACCTGGCTGGGCTCCTGAAAGCTGAGCTCTGCCACCCCCTCAAGCTGCCGGCCGGCTGTGCGGGCAGGAGCATGGCCAGGAGGGAATCTCAGCTCCTGGGCTGTCACTCAGACCACATCTGGGATAGTCATCACGGAGGAAGCAGCCCCCACGGCCCGGCCAGCTTCCTCCCAGCGCAGCAAGGGGCTGCCCACCCCGAGGCCGGCAGTGACACCAACAGGCCCTGCGCAGAGCTCCGTGGGCAGCAGGTCAGGTCAGCCCTGCAGTCGGCCAGGATAGACTCGGCCTCTCTCCCAGCCTCTGCACTCCACTTACAATCACCATCGATTTCTCAAAATACCAAATATAAAAAAGTAGCCGACAGGATGTGGCTGCCGACAGCCAGAGCCCCTGGGAGGGGGAGGGGAGACAGGCAGGGCTGTACTGCGTGGCCCCCCTTGCCGAGAGCACCGCTGCTATGGCCAGGAAACCAATTTATTTTGTTTTGTCTCTGTTCTCTGAACACGCAGCAGAGACCGGATCGGGCGGCCGGCCAAGCAGCCACTGCCAAGACAGCGCGAGCATGGGGGAGGATCTGAGTGGGGGGCACGTGTCTCCCCCAGGCTCCAGGGACAGCCCCACCAGGGGGAGTGAGGCCCATCCCTGCAGGCCTCACCAAAGCCGGCCTTCCCCCAGCATCCCCCAAAGCCCAGAGGAGGCCCTTGCTCCCACTGGGGTGAGTAGCACCAGGGCCACACCAGAGAGCAGACAGGCAAGTGACCTCACTATCCCCTGGACACAGCCTGCCACAACCTCTGGATGTCCTGGATCCCAGAGAAACCAGGGCAACCCCCACCCCAGCACCGGGCTTTGCCCTTCAGGCTGTAAACTTGAGAGGAACCACCACACTCTGCTGCCCCCCGAGTAACTGCTCCTAGAACTCAGAGGCCTGAAGGCGGTGGCCCAGCCCACACTGACCACAGCCTGGCAATGCCAAGGAAAGGGTAGAGCCAAGCAGGACCCCAAGAGAAGTCCACCCCTGCCGGTAGCTGCCGCAGCCCCCATAGATGGGAGCCTCAGTGTGCTCGTGACATCCCCAGGGAAACACAGTGTCCCAGAGCAGGCCACGGGGACACACACAGTCCACAGGGCCACATAGCCATGCCCAGCCTCCCTTTGCTAGTGAGGGTGATGACCCACACTGCTGCAGCCATGTGTCCCAGAACCCGAAATCACTCCTCCAGGCATGGAACAGGTCCCAAGCCAGAACGCCCACTCAGGCCTCATCATGGCTCGACCCCCTCTGCCATGGGCAGCACAGCCCTCATGGAAAGGGTCAGCACCCCTGCTGGGTAGCTCGTGGCTACCCTGTCCTGGCAGAGGGCCTCCCACTCCGCATGGAGGCACACGTACCCAGCTTACCTCCTCATCAGAGCTGTCCTCAGCATACTCATCTGTGTTCCCCATGTGTACTGCCTCTGGGCTCAGGCAAGGGGGACTGGACTGTAGGGGGGAAAGAATGGTTACTGCAAGGACATGGGATGCTTGGGCAGGTCCCAAGGACCCCAGCCTCCTCCTCTGGTAAAGGACTTGGGAAGAAATTCTCCCCAAGGCTGAGGCCAAGGCCCCCACCTAACACCCTACTTGCATGTGCACCTGTGTGGCTGGTACTCACCACCAGAGGCTCTGCCCAGACACTGGGCTTCTGCAACGGCTGGACTCACCAGCCTCACCATGGCCCCCTGCCCCATAGCAGCCAGCAGCAGGGCCCCACTGGGTTGGAGAACACCCCCCAATCACCTGCATTCCTGCCACTGTCTGGGCTCCTGTTCCATGGACCCACAGCAGACTCCGAATCAGTAGCAGGGGTCAGAAATGGGGTGAGAGGAGACAGTGGCTAGCAGCACCACACCTGGTGGTGATGTTGAGCGGACAGGGGGTGCACTCTGCCTAAAGAGTCTTACCCACTCTTGGTGTGGAGGAGAGTTCTGTCTAGCCCAGCACAGCAGGCCAAGGGCCTGGAGAGGCCCCCAGAACCTCCCACCCAGCATGTGCATGGCCTTAGCCCCCCAGGTCAGGGAGAGGGCTGCTGAGAATTCACAACCCAACCTGGAAAACAGATTCTCCCCCAACTGAGGAGATGGCTCCAACCGGATCGAGTTTACTGGCAGAACCAGGACTGATGGGGAAAACAGACCCACCTCACCCCAGGGAGAGCAGGAACCCCGAGCACAGCCCCTGCTGGAGCCCCACGCCCTCCTGCCCGGGTGGGAGCCAAAGGCCTGCCCAGCCTGCTCTTCCTTGCGCCTGTTTTTTCCCTCAATATAAACAGGGACTGCAGACTAAGTTTTTCTCCAGGCCAGGGACATGAGAGATTCAGTTTCCACATCCTCCACCCCCATTTCCCCTACTGCCTGCTGGAAGCGGGTTACAGTGCCTGGCAGCACGTGCCAGCAGCTGAGTGACCAGAGCTAGGAGCACCCAATGCCCAGCTGCACTGAACCCCACCTGCCAGCAAAGGGCAGGCACACCCACCCTAGGCCTTAAGCCAAGCAGCCCTCAGGCCAGGGCCAGTTAATACCAAATGGCCATGGGCTGTGGTGCTGTACTCCCAGACCCCAACCTCAGGGCCAAGGCCACAGGCACAGGGTCCCAGTAGATGATGGCAACTTGTCATCTGCACTGTGCACCACCCCTCAGCCCCGCACTGCCCTGTGGGTGCAGCGGTGCAGAGGCTGCGTAGCCAGACACAGGCAGCACTCCAGGCTCCAGGTGCGTCTACACACAGAGGTGAGGGCTGTGGGGCATATGGCGCCCAGCAGAGGGCAGCAGCAGCCACGCTACCTAAGAGCAAAGCCCACAGACACTAGGACAGCCACAGCCCTGGAACTGACCTAGGAAAGCCCCACCACCTCAAATATGAGTGGCAGATGCTTTGGAGTATTGAAAATATTTTTAAAATTTTGAAATTAGGAAAAAACACAAAAACCCAGACAAACAGAACATAGGCCTGTGATACATTCCCAGATACCCCCACCTTGCCATGGTGTAGACACGGGGGGGGGGGATTTGGGACTGACCAGATCTATGTAGGTCCAAGGCCCCACAGCACCAAGAGGACAGGCTCAACCCTGCCCGGAGCTGCCCTGACAAGCAGCCCTCAGGGCAGGAGAGGCAGCTACACTGGGTGGACAGTACAGGGTCAAGGGAAAGACACCACAGGGTCAGCAAGGATGGGCAAGCCAGAGGGACCTGCTCCAGGAGGGTTATAGGGCCTACAGGAGGCAGGGGGCAGGGCAGCTGGTGTCTAGGACCAGTGCCAGGCGGGGCTCTGAGTGGAGGGTTATGCTGACCAGGATGGGGGAGGTGTTCGCACTGACGCCAGGAGGAGGAGCCAGTGAAGAAGCCAAGGGAAGGCTGACCTGATCCGAACCCTGGGCAGCCTCTGGTCCTTGGGGAGCAGACAGGTCTCTGTCAAGCCCCAGGGCCAGAATGTACTTGAGGACCCACGGTGGTCTCTGGTAGCCCAAAAAAGGTACCCAAACAAGGCCAGCTCCTCATTGCCACTGAAAAATCTCCACACTGCCTAGCATCAGGCCACACCTAACTGCCACAATGTTCATAACAGTGAGGGTTGTCTCTTCCTGTGAGACAGACCCTTGTCTCAAGAGGACAGTTGAGCTAAGACACTGCTCCTAGCACTTCCTTCCCTGTGGCTTCCGGGTCAGGCTGCCCCACAAGCAGATTCTGCTAGAGCCCTGGAAGGCAGGAGGGCAGCAGCCACCAGCAAGTGCACTTGCGCTCTGACACCTCCAGGTGAAGACAGGAGCACTGCTGGTGACACATGAAGGGGACTGAACGGCCCACACCCGGTCAGGACGCTGGGAGGCTCCCTGGGCACAGAAGGGCTCCAGGCAGGTGGCTCGTCCAGCAGGATAGGCCTGCCAACAAAGCCACATGCACCTACCAGCAGGGCTGGGTGCAGTGGCTCAGGCCTATAATCCCAGTACTGTGGGAGGCTGAGGCAAGAGAATTGCTTGAGCTCAGTAGTTTAGAGACTTGTCTGAGCAAGAGTGAGACCCTGACTCATTAAAAAAATGAAAAACTCAGCCAGGCGCCATAGCGAGCGCTCACTTCCACAGACTGAGACAGCGGGATGCCCACATCGAGTCTGAGGTTGCAGTCAGCTATGACGCCACTGCACTCTGCTCAGAGCATAGGGTGGGACTATCTCAACGACAAAAGAAACCCAAGGAAATAAAAAGAAAAAAAATAAAAGAAAATAAAACATATGCAGGGACTGGAGAGGCCAGACAGCAGAGTAAAAAATGCCCCTTGTTTCTCAAGGACAAGGAAGGTGAGTGGGAGAGAGTACTTAGAACAGCAGGGGCATCTCAGGGGAAGCCAGCCCCACAAAAGAAACTGGCCCTGCTCCCTGCCTGACCTCAAGAGCACCTCAGATTACAGACTTCTCCCACCACCTGCTTCCCACTGTGAAATGAAAAGTTCAACAAGCTACGGACTGGGTGCCAGCAGCTAGCACTGCTCAGAGCTGTCCTCCACCAGGTGCAGGGCCTCATTTAGATGAGACCCTGGGGCTGGGTCCAGAGCTAACACAGTGACAGAGGTTCTGAGGGGTCTCTGCGGGGACAGCATTTTGCACATGGGAGTGTGATTGTGGCCATTTTAAAATATGGCCACAAAGGCAGCACCCATAACTCAGTGGTTAGGGCATCGGCCACATACACCGAGGCTGGCGGGTTTGAACCCAGCCCAGGCCAGCTAAAATCAATAATGACAACTGCAATGAAAAAATAGGTAGGCATGTGATGGGCGCCTGTAGTCCCAGCTACTTGGGAGGCTGAGGCAAGAGAATCGCGTAAGCCCAAGAGTTTGAGGTTGCTGTGAGCTGTGAAGCTACAGTACTCTACTGAGGGTGACACAGTGAGACTCTGCCTCAAAAATAAATAAATAAATAAAACATGGCCAAGAATCTTTGCTGTTCCTCTCATAGACAGGCAGAGTCTTTATCCCCCTGCCCCAAAGCTGGGGGGCTTTGTGGCTGCTTTGCCCACATGAGGGAGGCAGCCCACACTGGGTCTGGGTCATCAGGGCCATGCAGTTCTGCCCAGTGAGGGACCACGTGCCCTCATGACCCTACAAACCCGAATCCTGGAACTGGGGACAGCCAGACGCCCAGTAAGCACAGTCACTCATAGCAGCCCACACAGGAACCCAGGCCCCACCTGCCACCCCCCAGGCTTGAGACTCAGAAGGCTGCACTGAGCTCCATGCCACAGATACCAGCCCTTCTCTCACATTCTCAAAAACAACCATTAGACTGAGCTGATGGGAACTGCAACTCGTGCAGGGAAAGGTAACAAAGTGAAGGTGAGAGGGTCACCTGAGCCCAGGAGTTTGTGGCTATAGTGAGCTATGATCCAGCCAGGAGACACAACGAAAACCTACCTCAAAAAGAAAAAGCATTCCTCCCCTCAGCCAAGCCCAGAGTAGAGAGGCCAGGCATCCATCTGTGGGAGAGGCATTCAAGGAAGAGACCTCACCTGAGCTATCCAAGCGTCACACTGGAAAAAAAAAAAAAAAAAAACTGGGCGGCATCTGCAGCTCAGTGGGTAGGGCGCCAGCCCCATATACCGAGGGTGGCGGGTTCAAAGTTGGCCTGGCCAAACTGCAATAAAAAAATAGCCGGCCGTTGTGGCGGGTGCCTATAGTCCCAGCTACTCAGGAGGCTGAGGCAAGAGAATCACCTAAGCCCAGGAGCTGGAGGTTGCTGTGAGCTGTGACACCACGGCACCTTACCGAGGGTGACAAAGTGAGACTCTGTCTCTAAAAAACAAACAACAACAACAAAAAAAAAAAAAAAACAGAAAAAAACTGATCAAAGAACAGTAGGGAAAAACCCAGACAGATTAAAAGACAAAGCCGAGTACCAGTAGGGAAAAAGGATCTAAACAGGCACAAAAGGAAGAAATGGCTTGTAGCTGGTAACAGAGAAGGCACAGCAGCCTACAGAGCATCTGAAGGCACAGCCCTGACCCTGCAGAGGAGGGCACAGGGCACGGAGCACAGATGGGCAGGGAGGAGATGTGCTGGGGGCCTTCACCCCTAACCTGCAGCCGTCAGCGAGGAACAAAGGGGGCAGGAGCAGGCGGGATGCGCGAATGGGGCGCATGCTGGAGCTCAGAGGGCAGGGACTGACCCAGCGGACAGACTGCACCCATCAGGGTGCTGAGAGCAGGGCCAAGGGCTGCTGGTCGGGGCCCAGAGTGGAGGCAGAAGGTGCAACTGACACAGGCGGGAGGTGACGGGGACTACTCGGGGAGGAAAGGACACCCCACAGCCACGCACCAGCACAAACCGGCCAAGGCTCTGGGGTTCCACCATGCGCAGGCCAAGCCACGACACACCCAGAACCCCTGGGCTGGGAAGAGGGAGACCCGGAGCTGGACCCTCCTTCACCACCCTCATCCTGCCCACTCAACATCCCCAAAACATGTCATGTTTTTTGTCAGTGGAGCTCCTCCTGCCACCACCAGGTGAGGAAATTGGGCAGAGCTGCCCTGCGGCCACCCTGTCTCCCAAGTGCTGGCTGTGGCAGGCACTGGGTGAGGGCGACAGGGCCTGGTCGGGGGCTCCTGGTCCAAAGACCTCAGACCAAGGGGAGGCAGGGACTAGGTGCTCTCCGGACCCCAGTGGAGATGCACAGTGCTGGTCAGTCTTACTGAGGGAAGAAAACAGTGCTTCTGGGACTGGGGCAGCAAAGTGAGTTTTAGGGGAAAACAGGTTAAAAGGAAGTTCTAGGAAAAGACTGAAAAGAGAACTGACAGACATCTCCCTCCTGTGAGGACCAGAATGGCACTTCCTGGGGTCTACAGCTCAGCCACAAGCCAGAGGGTGGGGGCAGCCAGGCTGGGCAGGGGCCCAAGGCAGGAGAGCAGGTCACAGAGCCTGGACACACCTAGGACCCATGGGAGGGGACACGGTAATGAATCTGCATTCCAGACGCACAGGATTTGGCTGGAACAGTTCTCAGAAAAAAAGGAAAAGATGCCTCATTCCTGATGAAGGAGGACATCAGGAATCAGCCAGATGCCAGAGTGGGGAGACTAACTTCACAACGTGGGGTCAGTGGAGAGGAGGCTCCGTCTCAGTGAGGCTGCTGAAGTAGCACAACCCCTAGGGGTCGCCCAAATGCCTTTCACAATTAAAAATGCATTTACTGGCTTGATGCCTGTTGCACAGCAGTTATGGCACCAGCCTGGCGGGTTCGAACCCAACCCAGGCCAGCTAAACAATGGCAAATGCAATAAAAAATAGCCAGGCATTGTGGCGGGTGCCTGTAGTCCTAGCTACTTGGGAGGTTGAGGCAAGAGATTCTCTTAAGCCCAAGAGTTGGAGGTTGCTATGAGCTGTGACGCCACAGCACTCTACCAAGGGGCAACAAAGTGAGACTCTGTCTTAAAAAAAAAAAAAAAAAAAAATGCATTTACCCTTTGACCTAGAAATTGTTCCCAAAACTTATGGCAATAATTGCTCATGTATGTGAGGAACAGCACCAACAGTGCCACTGTCTCAGTGCCATTTATAATAGCAAAGGACCGCAGCCACCCATGGGCTGGTCAGGTCAGCCACAGCCCAGCTATGCCCTGAGCTGCCCACGGTTCAAAGAGCAACAGACTCAAAAACAGAGGACACACCTTGAGACAGTGTGAGGCGCACTCCCCTTTCATTTCTTTTTTTTTTTTGAGACAGACTCTCACTTTGTCATCCTTGATAAGAGTGCCATGGCGTCACAGATCACAGCAACCTCAAACTCTTGGGCTTAGGCGATTCTCTTGCCTCAGCCTTCCAAGTAGCTGGGACTACAGGTGCCCACCACAATGCACAGCTATTTTTCTGTTGCAGTTGTCATTGTTGTTTAGCTGGCCCAGGCCAGGTTCAAACCCACCAGCCCCTGTGTTATGTGGTTGGCACCCCACCTACTGGAGCTAGGGGTGCCGCCTTGTACTCCCCTTTCTTTCTGTGAAGAAACAGCCATTCGAAAACTCTGCACCTGCACAAAGTCTGGGGTGCCAAGGATGTTCTAGAGGCTTGGTGCCCATAGCTCAGTGGTCAGGGCACTGGCCTGGTTAGGGCACTGGCCACACACAGTGGGGCTGGCAGTTTGAACCTAGCTCAGGACTGCTAAACAACAATGACAACTACAACAACAATAAAATAGCCGGACATTATGGTGGGCACCTGTAATCCCAGCTCCTTGGGAGGCTGAGGCAAGAGAATTGCTTGAGCCCAAGAGTTGGAGGTTGCTGTGAGCTGTGACGCTATAGCACTCTACCCAGGGCAACAGCTTGAGACCCAGTCTCGAAAGAAAAAAGAAAGAAACCAGGGGTGGGATGGGAGGAAGGGAGACTCAACCTCCCAGAGCTCCCCACAAGTCCTCCACTGTCCCCATGACTTGGCTCAAACAAGTTCAACACCATTCTACCCATCCTTTACAATGAAAGCGGCACGCGTGCAAAAATACAAAAAGCCCAAGGGAAGGGAGAGGGAAAGCCAAGTGCATTCCTACTCCAGCAGGCGTGTCTGCCCAGAGCAGCCCTGAGCCCTGAGCCTAGGAAACCTCCTGCTCCCTGTGGGAAAGGGAGGGGTAGCCTGGGCAGCCTCTTGCCAGTACACTTGACTCTCTGCTCCAGAGTGCACATCTGTGGCATGGTTTCAGCCCCTGCTCTGTTGAGGGCAACTTGGGGCAAACACCAAGAACCTAGATTTATAGGACAAGGCTCCCTAAGTGCCCTACCAGCACTTAGCACCATAACAGCAGGAGAGGGCGCTGGCCCAATATACCAAGGGTGGTGGGTTCGATCCCATCCCTGGCAAAACTGAAAAAAAAAAAAAAAAAAAAAAAAAGCTGGGTGTTGTGGCAGGCACCTGTAGTCCCAGCCAGCTACTCGGGAGGCTGAGGCAAAAGAATCACCCAAGCCGAGGAGTTGCAGGTTGCTGTGAGCTGTGATGCTACAGCACTCTACAGAAGGAGATAAAGTGAGACTCTGTCTCTAAAATAAATAAATAAATAAAATAACAGCAGGAGAAACAAAAGCCTAGATCCCTGCAAGCACCATAGCCGTTTCCTCACTGCACTGCCAGTGCCAGGTGCAACTATACAGCAGAGACATCTGGGGAGCACACAGCCAGACTGCTGCCACCTGCCATTCTGCCACAACTCCGGTCTTGGCTGGTACAGAGGCCAGAAGAGAGGTGGCTGCCTCTCACCCTTCATGGGAAGCACCCTTGGTAGGGAGCCTGGAGACAGTGCACAGGAGGCCCGTGTTTCCGACAGAACATGAGGAAACAGCAACAGGCAACAGCCAAGTACACAGGTGGAGACATGTGGCTGAAGAGGAGTCAGCAGAAAGCCACACTGCTCAGTCATCCCCAGCACCCAGCAAAGCACCCAGCCCCCAAGAAATGGGACAGTAGGCCCTCTCGTTCTCCAGGGGTCCCCAGGCAGACGGTACTGTCACTTACACAGCAGCTCACTATGCCCCAACTGTGTGCAAGACCACAGGGCACATGCTGCAGTAGGTGCCACAGAAGCCCAAGCTTCCTAGGGAAGAGCAGGGCCACCTGGCAGAGATGGGCCCAAGCTGCTGAGTTGTTGCAAGCTTGAGTTCCTACCCCTAATGGGGGCTAGTGCTAGAAGCTGCTTGGTGGAGGACCCACACCAGTGGCAGGAACATCTGGGGCGGAGACCTCCAGATGGTGTGACACATGATACCATCAGCTGGGGGTGAGTATAGCTGGCAGGGCCTGGCCCAGTGGCCCCGCAGGGTTGGAAGGTACCAGGGATACAGGTGTAACAAGCCCTGGACTCGCTTCAGGGTGACAGAGAAACGTGCCTAATGTGGCAGGGCTGCTGTAGTGTGCCCTCACTCACAGAAGACAAGAGAACACTCAGGAAGCAGTGACTGGCCTACAGTTGAGTCTCCACCAACAGGGTCGTATGACAGCAAAGGACTCAACCCATCCCACTAGAGGCACAGGAGGGAGACAAGAGGTCGTGCCCAGCTCAGCCAGGTGCCTGGATGGCTTCTGAAGAAGGGGCAAGAAAAGGGGGTGGTACAGGGACCTTCCTAAGGAGTTGATGACATCCCCATCTCTTCAATTTACACTCCTGGCCTGTAAGAATTTAAATCCAGTAATGAGCTCTACACTTTAAAAGTGAAAATACTAGGCTGGGCGCAGTGGCTCACACCTGTAATCCCAGCACTCTAGGAGGCCCATGGTGGGTGGATTGCTTGAACTCACAAGTTCAAGACCAATCTAAGCAAGAGCGAGACCCCGTCTCTAAAAGATAGCTGGGCATCAAGGCGGGTGCCTGTAGTCCCAGCTACTTGGGAGGCCAAGGCAAGATAATTGCTTGAGCCCAAGAGTTTGAGGTTGCTGTGAATGGTGATACCATGCACTCTACCAAGGGTGACAAAGTGAGACTCTGTCTCAAGAAAAAAAAAAAAGTGAAAATACTCCCACACAGCCAAACGTACTCCTCAGCTACAGCACAGAACACAGAAAGAGATGTGGATGCCAAAGCAGGGGAGGCTGGCGCTGAGAGCAGTAAGGCCACTCTGGGCTAGCGGTTGTTCACTGTCTCCACTGCAGCTGTAGCCTCAGGCCTTACTGGGTAATGGTACAAACACACTGCAGAGCCCACACCCTGTGCAGGGTGGCCGCTTACAGAGACCTGAGCAGAGAACTGACCTGGAGAGTGTGTCCGGCAGCTCAGAGCTCTAGGGCTAAAGAGATGAGCCTGGAGAAGACAGCACCCTCTGCCAGACTCAGCAGGGTGAGGACCTTCACATATTAATCTATTTCAAGGAGTTCAATAAAGGGAAAACTTCAAATACATAAATGTATAAATCTCTACCTTTACTTATTTACTTATTTTTATTTTTGAAAGAGTCTTGCTCTGTCACCCAGGCTAGAACAATTCACTGCAGCCTCACACTCCTGGACTCAGCAATCCTCCTTCCTCAGCCTCCCAAGTACCTGAAACTACAGGCATGTGCCATCATACCTGGCTCTAAGTTTCTTTTCTTTCTCTCCCTGCCTTCCTTCCTTTTTAAAGCTCTATGTTTCTGCTCATTTTTTCTTTCTTTTTTTAAAGTTTTTTTCAAAACAGTTGTATTTTATAATTTTAAAACATTAAGAAGGGAGGAAAATATTTGCCCATAATCTTACAAAACATAGTCAACAGAGTTAGCATGCCATTTCCTCTCTGTGCACACCAATATTATAATTTAAGCCTGAACGGGTGGAAGGTTTAAAACTGATTTTAAATCTTCTCTTCCTAGCTGAGCTCAGGGGTGCACACCTGTACTCCTAGCTACTGGAAAGACTGAGAAGGGAGAATTGCTTGAACCGAGTATTCGAGACCAGACTGGGAGACATGGAGAGACTCCATCTGTCGAGAAATCTTTTCTTTTTAGTCAACAAAGCAATCCAAAGTATGGAGCACACATCGATTGAGCAATGGCCTTGGTTTCCACCCTGGGGACAGGCTTCTAACCAAGGTTCTAACTTTCAGAACACCTTAGCCACTGGAAGTATAAATCATTACAAACTATTTCCAGAACATTTAAATAACAGATGCCATATTTTAGTTAAATGGCACTCTCCCCCACTGACCTCACTTAAGAGTGGGATACATTCCCCACCATCACTGCAATGGCACAACATAAAACTCTCCATCTGCAGGCACTTGGGCTCCTGAGGCCCGGCAGGGTCAGCTGGGCTGCCATCCAGAACCCATAGGGGTCAAATACCCATCTTGGGCCCTACCTGGGGGAAAACCAGCCCACAGAAAAGCTGATAACAGAACTGCCTGAGAAAAAAGGCTCAGGCACATGTACTTTCAGAGTCCCCTTGAGTGGCACACATAGCTAGGGATGAAAACCAGTGCTCCAGAGCCCAAACATGCCCCAGATACAGCACAAGCCTGGCCCTGGAGGGCCTTAGGGAACTGCAGGGAGTCTTTGAGTTCCTACTCAGTACAGTCCTCTGACAGCTCGGCCCCAGCAAGCTTCCTCTCCCTGGCCACCATGCCTAAAGGGGCAAGCCCACCAGGGAGACCCTCATTCACCCACCTGTGCCTGCTCTCCAGTGGTCTTCTCTGTCCCTTTGACATTGTCATGGCCATCATCCTCACTACTGTCACTGCTAGAATCGTCCAGGCCTGAGAACACACTCTCTTCGCTGTCAGAGAGGCTGGAATCCTTGCTGTCTCCATGACTGGGAGCAGAGGTGCAGAAAGAGGGCTGCAAGAAGGCACTGAGTTGGTGACTGCTGCTCCCACAGGGTTGCCCATGGGGCACCATGTCCCAGACACTGTGGGAGGCAGGTAGCACCATCCCCTCCAGGCACTAAACAGCAGCTCTGTGCAGCCAGCTTTCAAGGACCCAACCTCCAGTCCCAAGTCTCCACCTCCATCAAACCATCCACCCAGCCAAGGCCATTGGAACCTTCTACCCCTCTGCAGGCAACATGGCTACCTGCCCTTGGTATGGACAGTCTTAATTCCTAGTATCTCAAAGATAATATCCTCTTTCTAGAATTCAGTTCCACTGCATCATCAAAACTGGCTCTCCATTGCCAACTAAAATTCTCCACCACTCAATGTTGCATTCAAGGCCTCCGAGAGCTGTGAGGGCACTAACTGGTGGAGGGACTGGAAGGGGGCTGAAGAGGATGATGCAGGGCTTTCATCACCTAAGAAGCCTACTTATCCAGAGATTGGGAAGGACCAAGAGTTAATTGGATATTGAAAAGCCTGGCTGAGGAGTAATAAAAATGATTGTATATCATTTATAAACGAGTATAAACTCAATCACTCCTGTCTTGGAGCAGAGCCCTTATGACTAGAGACAACTCCATGCCTAACTCCATGACACAACACACACCAGATGGGTCCAATCACTGCCTTTTAAAAACTGGAACTAGAGAGCTGGGAGTGGTGGCTCATGCCTATAGTCCTAGTGACTTGGGAGGCCAAAGTGGGAGGCTTGCTTTAGGCCAGGAATTTGAGGTGACAATGATCAATGATTGTGCCACTGCATGCCAGCCTAGGTGCGGGGGAAAGACCCTGTCTCAAAGGGGGGAAAAAAAATAATAGGAATTCAAAGACTCCTAGGAAGCAGCTAAATGTAGTAGTCTAGTTTTCCAGTCTTGCCTAGTCTGCATTTACCAGCTGCGCCACAGCACTCAAAAGGAGCACATTTTCCTAAGCAAAGGGACAGCTTCGACAATCCACGGGTTGTGCATGCCTTCCACTGCCCGAATTTGATGACGCCAGCAACCCAGCTCAGCCTGAGCTGAGCGACTCTGCTCAGCTGCTCTATAGCAGCAGAGCGACAGTGAGTTCTGACCCGACTGCAGCAGGCGCCGAGCTCTATTCGGATTCTCCCGTTGTCACCTCCAAACACGTGCACAGTAACGCGAGCGGGCCGTATAGGAAGAGGTTGAGCATGAAGTGGGGGTGCCAACTCCAGCCCTGCCTCAAAGAACGGTAGGATGCCCGACCCAAGCGGCTAGAAAGGATGCGGTGAGGGCTGCCTTAGCCCCACGCCCGCCATAGCACCGGCCGTCCTCGCTGCACTGGGCCCACAGCGACACCCGCTCAGCTGACTCGCCCCCGCCTCGCCACCTCCCCACTAGGCCCGCGCCACCTCCCGTGCTTGTCGAGCCCTCGGCTGGCAGCGCTCCCGCCACCCCGCAGTCACCTCCTCCAGCAGCGGCTCAGGCTCCGGCTCCGGCTCCGGCTCCAGCCCCTGGCGCCGCTTCGTGGCGCGCCCCGCGCCCCGCGTGCCCGCCATGCCCGCCGCGCGCCGGCTCCGATCCCGACAGCCGCTTCCGGCAGCGCCGCGGCGATGGCACCGGCAAATCCCGCCCACCCAGACCTCGATTGGTGGGCTGCAGGGGCGAGCCCAGCAGGCGCAGGCGCAGGAGGGGCCGGGCTGGGGGCAGAGCATGCGGGCGCGCTCAAGAGAGAACGCGGGCGGGCGGCGGCACAGGCGGGAGCGCGCCCGTCGCAAGATGGCGGCATCCATGCTAGGCCCGGGGGCTGTGTGTGCGCAGTGGGCAGCGGTGCGGCCTGTGTGGCTGGCGCGGCGAAGTCTCTAGCTCGACACTCTGCTCCCCTTCGTGTCCGGTCTCCCTGCCTCACCCGAGATGGATCTTTCGCTGGGCCTTGGTGGGGCGGGGCCCAGCAACGTTCCGGCCTTCCTAACCAAGCTATGGACTCTCGTCAGCGACCCGGACACCGACGCGCTCATCTGCTGGAGCCCGGTGAGCGGCGGGGTGCGGGCGCGCTGGAGTGGGTCCTGCGTGGGAGCCCGGAGGGAGCCGGCCTGGGCGGCGGGCGGCGCGCACGCCCTGCTGCTTGCGGGTGTGGAGGTTGCGGGAGGGAGGTCCGGTGGGGCCGCGGCCGACCCATGTTTAATTTTGCGCTGGGAGCCAAAGGCAGATCTGTAGCGGGCGCCTGCCCTGCCTCAAGCCCCTAGAAAACACTGCAGGTCCCTAGTCTGCCCCGCACTAGAACCCGAATTTGGAAAGGCAGTTCGGAAACTGCAGGCGTGGGTCAGCTCTGCCCAAGTTAAGTTTCACTGGGATGAGGAGGATGGAGCTTCTCAGTTTCGGTCTTTTGCTACTTGTTGGACAGTTGCGGAAGTGTATCTGCTTTTAGAACGAGCACCAGTTTAACTAGAAAACGTTGTTTCCTAAAGCCCATTTGTATCCTCTCGAGTGGCCTATTCCGGGGTAGTGGGTCGGCAGCTTTTGGGAGAAAAATCAGGACCTGGCACATGAATCGGAGGGCGTTGCTCTGGTGGAAAAGGAAAGGAGTGAAAACAGAAAATAAAATGTCAGGAAGTTGGAGGTGATTTCAAATCCTTTCCCAGTTACTGGGGCCGGATTTCCCAAGAACAATTTTATTTTTTGTTCTTTATGTGGCATCTTGATTGTGTCCCTGTCTTCTGTTGCCTGGCAGCAGGCTTGTTTACAAGGCCCACCCCTGCAGGACCAGAGAGCTCCAGTTTGCAGAAGTAAATCAGTGATTGTGTCTGGAGTTGCAGATCAGAATCTGTGTTCATATCCTGGCGTGACGTCATGTCCGGTGACAGCCAGAGCCTATCAGGGGTGGCAAGTGATGGCCTGAAAAAAGCCACACTGATTGTTGAGAGCCTTTCGAGGGACTGTAACAAACTGTGTGCCACCAAACATGTTTGACCTCCAGCAAGCCAAACACCAGAATTCCTCAGGCTCTGCTGAATTTCTCCCTGTGTACACCAGTCTTTCAGGTCTTTGGGAATAAAGAAAAGTCTGGCCTGAAACTAGCCCCAAGCTGTAGGCCAGATTCTCTGCCTCTCGGGTTTGTTCACTGAAGCTCTGCTCTGCTTAAAAGAATATTTGGGAGCCAAGTGTGGTGGCTCACACCTGTAATCCTAGCACTCTGGGAGGCCGAGGCGGGAGGATCACTTAAGCTAAGGATTTTGAGACCAGTCTGAGCAAGAGCAAGACCCTGTCTCTACTAAAAATAGAGAAACTAACCGGTCATAGTGGTAGGCGCCTGTAGTCTCAGCTACTTGGGAGGCTGAGGCAGGAGGATCACTTGTGCCCAGGAGTTCGAGGTTGCTGTGAGCTATGGCGCCACCCACTAACCCAGGGCACAGAGTAAGACTGTCTCAAAAAAAGAAAAAGGAGTATTTGGGAATGAGGAGGAGACTACAAATCTTCACTTTTGTTAGACACTTCATATGGGCGGCACCTGTGGCTCGGTGAGTAGGGCGCCGGCCCCATATACCGAAGGTGGTGGGTTCAAACCCAGCCCCGGCCAAACTGCAACAAAAAAATAGCCAGGTGTTGTGGCAGGTGCCTGTAGTCCCAGCTACTTGGGAGGCTGAGGCAAGAGAATCTCCTAAACCCAGGAGTTGGAGGTTGCTGTGAGCTGTGATGCTATGGCACTTTACCGAGGGTGATAAAGTGAAACTCTGTCTCTAAAAAAAAAAAAGAAGAAGAAGAAGAAGCACTTCATATTTGTCCTGCTGAAATCTCCTCTCTGTGGGCTCTCCTTCTTCCCAAGCCCCCAGAAAGAGCAGTGTGCATCCCTGTGAGTGTCTTCCTTCCACCAGCTCTGCATTGTAGACATTGAACTTTCCTGACTAAAGGAAATGACCCCACATTTCTATCTTCTTTGGTCCTTCCTTCCTCTTCTTTCTTGTTCTCTTCAACTCTCAGGAAGCACTCCTGCCCAGCTTGGGGAGGGCCCTCAGAGATTCTCTGGGATGTTCTGAGCTTAATCCTGTTAGGGTGATCTCTTATCCGCTTGCTGTTTCTGCTGAAAGGTTGTGAGGCATGTGAGTAAAGTGTCAGTCTTCCGGATGCACAGCATGTTCTAGGCAGGGATTTTGCATGGAAAAGATAGATCTGATCAGGCCTGTGACCAGTGTCAATTCATGGTGGCTGTACCACCTGTGGACCCTGTTGTCCCTGGGGAGGGACAGGGAGCTGACTGGAGTTAGGGTGTTTGGTTCTACTTGATTGGCATGAAGCACCCACAGTTGGTGCAGGACACAATAGTGGGGGCTGACATGACAGTGAGACAGAAACCAAGCACTGGCTTACAAGTGGAAAGAAGACCTTTTCCAGGCTGAGCAGAGGCTACAGAGCTACCTGGAACAAGGAGACGATGGTCCCATCCCATGGCCTTGAGGGCACTCACATGGGCCCTGAATCCTCTCTGTCAGCAAAGTTCCAACGTGGGATCCTCCAGCAGATTGGGAAGGCACTAGTGTTCCTGCCTCTGGTAGTTCCTCCTTTGTGCTGGAGTCTTCTCACCATTCTCCAAGAAAGACCCTTCTCTTGACAGAAGAAAATGAGGGAGAGTCCAAGGCACAGTGACTAACCCTGAGGACTGAACCACCCAGGGAGACCTTCCAACCCCAGAAACTCTGGCCAGTGCCTTTACTCAGCATGGCCTGGTATGGGCCAGGGCTGGGCAACCGTTACACTTCTCTCCCTGGCCTGAGGTCTGGACTCCCACCCTGCAAATGGGGGGCAGAAAACAGGCTCCTATCCCAGAGAGTCCCTTGTGGTAGTATTCATTTCCCACCCAAACCCTGGTTCAGTGAAACATGTGCCAAGTGTGT
This sequence comes from Loris lydekkerianus, assembly GCA_963574355.1. NCBI lineage: Eukaryota > Metazoa > Chordata > Mammalia > Primates > Lorisidae > Loris > Loris lydekkerianus. The sequence goes on along the minus strand of CAUYPK010077605.1, from coordinate 11,268 downwards.
GCCTCACCCAGATAGGAGAGGCTGTCAGCAGTCCAGATGTTCCATGGATGAGTTCTGGAGGACAGCGTAGCTCCATGCCCCCTGGAGAGGAAATGTGGTGACCATGATCATGCAAGAGCTTGGGCACAGATGTGGGTTGCCTTCCTCTAGTAGGCTCCACAACCTTGTCCCAAAGGTACAGCAGGATCGGGTACCTAGAGACACAAAGAGGGACACAGAATACCTGGATAAACAGGTAGCCCTGTAAATAGGGCCCTCCCTCACCCCATCACCGGCACTGTCTCAGTCAAGCTTCTTTGTACAGTAGCTACTCTGTCTACCAGCTGAGGCTCTTGTTGGGGCCTGGCAGGACCATAGGGTAACTCAGGAGAGCAGCAGCCTCTCCAGGGACGGTCACAACCAGGGAAGCGCCCCAGCATAAGTGGGAATAAAGGCTCAGAACACTAGGTGCGTGGCGGGCCCAACTATTGCAAAACATAATTTGGTTCACTCTTATATGAAAAGTTATCCTGACTGTTCTTAGATGTTGAGATAACAGACAATTTTTATGTGTATTTTTTTCTAATTTTTGTTCTGTTTTGTTTTTTTGAGACAGATTCTCACTTTATGGCCCTGGGTAGAGTGCCATGGCAACATACTTCACAGCAACTTCAAACTTTGGGGCTCAACTGATCCTCTTGCCTTAACCTCCCGAGTAGCTGAAACTACAGGCACCCGCCACAACACCTGACTTTTTTAGAGACGAGGCCTCACTCTGGCTCAGGCTGGTCTCAAACTGGTGAGATCAGGCAATCCACCCACCTCAGCCTCCCAAAGTGCTGGGATTACACATGTAAGCCACTGCACCTGGCCCTTTTTTCTGTTTTTTTTTTTTTTTTAATTTTTAAAAAGTGAACATATATTTCACTTGTTTTCACATAAACAAGAGTAGTAGATGTTTTCAAACTTGACAGATCTTCTAAAAAAGAGCTGTCTAAACCCCAGTTTCCCCTTATCACCCAGGGCCTTGTGATTGGTGCCCAGAAGTGCTGGAGCAGTTGTTGGGTGTTCAGCTGAAAAGGAGGTGCTCCTTTTAAGGCTCACCCTGTACTTGAACAGCTCTAAAAATAAGGGCCTCCTTAAATTTCAGCCGGTGGGCCCCTCTCTGGCCTGATTCTGGTCCCAGCCTGATGGTGCAGATATCCCTTTGGCCACAGGAATGACTCTAGGTTATGCTGTAGCCCTAGGGGAATCCCTGAGACTGAGGAAGCTGGAGGTTGCCAAACCCGTGGGTTCATCCCTGGGGGTCTGTGTTAAGTGCCACCGGTCAGGTGGCCACTGTGGAAAGGCTGATCTCTGGGTGGAGGCACAGGAGTCCCTGCAGTGAGGTGGAAACAGGGCACGTCCAGGTGTTCCCTGAGAGCAGAGGCACCATCTCACCTGAGTACTGAAACTGTGTCCAGAACTCCGTGACAGGCAGGTCACTGCTGCCCTCCTAGCTCTGAAAACTGGGCAAGCCTATTCCCAGTCAGTAGGACCCAGCAGGCCCACTGGGCCCTACCCTTGAAGATCTGGTAGCAGCCCTGAATATGGGAGGCTGTGCTGGAACAGTGGCCACATGGTGCGTGCTGGCCTCACTCAGGCCCTCTGTGTATGTGCACAGCACCCGATTGTGCTGTTAGTTCTGTTCTGTCCACAGCACTGAAGTAGACAGCGTGATTTTCTGGTTTTTTGTTTTTGGAGACAGAGCCTCAAGCTATCACCCTGGGTAGAGTGCTGTGGCATCACAGCTCACACCAACCTCCAACTCCTGGCCTCAAGTTATTCTCCTGCCTCTGCCTCCCAAGTAGCTGGGACCACAGACACCCACCACAACTCCCGGCTATTTTTTCATTGCAGCCATTGTTGTTGTTTGGCTGGGCCTGGGCTGGATTCGAACCCACCAGCTCTTGTGTATGTGGCTGGCGCCTTAGCCGCTTGAGCCACAGGTGCCGAACCGTGATTTTCTGTTTTATAGGTGCAAAAAAAATACTGGAAGCTTTCCAGAAAGTGAGCTAGAAAATGGCAGAACCAAACCCAAAGCTCATGTTCTTCCCCAGAGATGTCCCACCACTGCTTCCCACCATGCCCAAAGGGCTCGCCTCAGCCCCATCCAGCTATTCTCCTAGTTAGACCCTTGCTCCCCATAAAGTAAACCAGTGCTGCTGGGGGCTGGTATTTTTACAGTGCCTCAGGGCCTGCCCACCTGCTGCCTTCCCAGCCACACCTGGACTGACTCTGCATGTTGCTCATAGTCAGAATTGTATTTTGCAGGCAGGGCACAGGGCCTCACGCCTGTGATCCCAGCATTCTAGGAGGCTGGGTGAATTGCTTGACCTCAGGAGTTCGAGGCCAACCTAAACAAAGTGAGACTCTGTCTCTAATGAAAATAGAAAAAACTAGCTGGGCATTGTGGAGAACACCTGAAGTACTAGCTACTCAGGAGGCTGAGGCAAGAATATCTCTTGAGCCCAAGAGGTTATTGTGAGCTATGACAACACAGCACTCAACCTCAAGGTGACAGAGTGAGACTCTGTCTCCAAAAAAAAAAAAATAGTATTTACATGAGATTCCTCTTCTCCTTCCACAGAGATATACTAATATATACACACAGGTGGACAGACGGACGAGACAGGCAGAGACCTATAAACAGACAGACTTTACACTGGCCTCTTATGTGTTTCCTCCTATCCCAGGGACAAGGAGCGTGTGCAGTGGGCAGGACACAGGTCACAGGAAGGCTGGGCTGGGGTGGCCTCCTTGGAGGGGGACAGGTGGCCACAGTACCTGTGTCTGCCAGTGTGTGCTCTTTAGCTCTTTGAGGGGCAGGGAGGGGCAGCCCTGGCCTCCGTGTCCCTGGTTTCTGTACCACTCAGCCTGGTGAGGGTGAACTGGAGAGGGGTCGGCAGGCCCACAGCATCCACCTTGCAGTGGCATCAACCTGTTAGAGTTCAAAGCAACTGCCTATGTCCCCTTCTTGGAGCTCTTTGTCCAAAAACAGCCAGACACCTCAAAGTAAGGTGTTTCACAAACGTGAAACAAAGTTTGCTGAGAAAGGGAAAGATGGATTTGCAGAGTGAGGTTTACAGAGTGAGATATGGTTCGCCATAGAAAACAGTATGGCAAACTGTCTGCCAAACAGACCCCATTGCCAGGGCTACTAGACAAAAAGGCTAGGGTTGTGGCCAGAGGTTCTGCATTGTTTGCCTGGGTTGGGCCCACTTTATGTCCAGAAGTCACCTTAGAATTAATACCAGCATCTCACTGCTTAATGCGGACCTCCTTTGAGCCTGAGAGTCCTTTGGCAGGGGAGCAGCCACAATGTAGATTTAAGCTAATGCATAACAATTAGCCTGGAGGCTGCTCCATTGTACTTGCTGCCTGGCCCTGGGCTAGAGAGTCCTCCACATCCTTCTGCTGTGGACTGCTGAGTTCTGATTGGTAGATGGTTGGGTCCCTCCTCCCCAGGTGTAGCAGTTACCCTATACAGAACTAAGCTGGGTGGCCTCAAGATGGGGCCTTCCCCTCCTAACCCCAGGAGAGTGGAGTTTCTAGCTATCTGACCCTAACCTAACCTAACCCAACTCATCAACTGTCGCAGAATCAGGGCGGGAGCCCTCCCAGGTAGGAGGCCCCAGAGCCTGCTCTGTGGGGTGCAGGATGTTCTCACATCCAGCAGCAGCAGGAGAAGAGGGAGGATGGTTTCAAGAGTCTCCTTGTGCCTGGCAGCACTGGCCTCCCTCTGACCCTATGGACCTAAACAGAGGGTTGACCATCTGCATCCTGTGTGTGCTCAGTGGGCCTGGAGATAGGAGTGCAGGGAGGCCGGCAGTCAGATGAGGGAGAATGCTCTGTTCTGGTGCTTGTGTAGTGGGAGCGGAATAAGCCAGCTGCAGTGGAGATAAGAAGAATGTTCATGAGATAGGTGCGGGTGGCCTCTCTCCGACAGAAGGACGGCACTGGGACCTGGGAGGAGGACTAAAGCCAGAGCCTCCTGTTGGCTTCCTGTCTGCCTACCCCCTCACCCCCACCCTGGATTTCTCTGCTGCCCTGTCCCCTACCCCCATGTGCCAGTTGCAGCTGCACACTCACTCAGCCACTCCAAGACCTCAGCTACTGGGACCCAGAAAGTGGTCAGTCAGCCACGCCCAGGAGCCCAGAGCACATCACACAGACTGACCCCTGCATGGCTGGGGCTCGGAGTCCACAGATGAGCTCCTGACTGCTGCACTGACATTCAGGGCCTGTGCATATTCAAGCTATTCGCAGCACTGTAGAAAATAACGCCCAGACTGAGTTTACAAGAGGATTTGGTGTTTCCTAACACCATTTAGTAGACATGCTCAGGGTGTGAGCACATTTCTCCCTAGCCGGCAGCTATCCATCCAGACTTCCAGTCACAGGTTTTCATGCCCAAGTAGAAGCTTCCTGTGGTCAGCAAGGGAGGGACCTGGAGCCCCTGAGGCAGGGCGATGAAGCCTGGGTTCTGGCAAATTCACCACCCTCCAGAACTCATCATGACCTTTACTGAACTGTGTGTAGACCTTAGAAGACTGGTGAGGATGGAGTGAACCACAGAGCTACCGTGGAACCAGTTTCCTAAGTCAAGTGCAGAAAGGGCGAATTCAACAGCCCAGACTTCAGGGAACCTGAGGCAGTGAGAATTTGCAGGGCAAGAACTGAAGAGGAGGGAGCCGTGCTGAGCAGGACCCCCAGCTAGCTGCTCATGCCCTCAGGCCATATTGCTAGAGCTGCAGGAGAAAGGATGGCCGCTAAGGAGTGTAAGGCTTGCAAGACACAGAGCTCACTTGGCTCTGGGAGTTACTTGAGCTCTCACTGGCCAGAGAGGAGAAAGCATTTGGAGCATTTAGCAGACCATAGAAGAAACGGCTAGGAAGCAGCAGTGTGTGAGTCCCAGAGTAAATGCTACTCTGAATATAGTGTAAACAGGCTTAAAAACAAGCCTGGAAATGGTCTGGCTGACCCACAAGAAACTTCACTGCCTACCAGCACAACGCATGGCTTATGGAGGAAGACAGCAAAATCCAGATACACACGGCACAACTTTTTTTTTCTTTTTTTTTTGAGATGGAGTCTCAATATGTCACCCTCGGTAGAGTGCCATTGCATCACAGCTCACAGCAACCTCCAGCTCTTGGGCTTGAGCGATTCTCTTGCGTCAGCCTCCCAAGTAGTTGGGACTACAGGTACTCTCCACAACGCCTAGCTATTGTTGTTGTTTAGCAGGCCTGAGCCAAGTTTGAACCCACCAGCCCCTGAGCTACGGGCACCAAGCCACAGCACAAAATTTTTGCATCCAGGTTACAAGCAAATGTTAATGGACAAGCTGATAGGTGGGAAAATCTGACTTGTCACAGGAGAGGATAGTAAAAAGACCATTAAAACAATTACAGAAATGTTTTGTGTACTCAGGGAAATAAAGCAAAAATATCAAAACTGAAAATGGAGGATATAAAGAGGTAAATTGGACAGAATGTCACTAGGTAGAAAAATCCCAAGTTATTTATCCAGATACTTGCTCTTCAAGGAGTAACACAGCACTCCCCACCTGTGAGTGTGGGCTACATGTAGTGACATCCTTCTGAAGAGCTTGGTGTGGAGAGGTGAGGGTGATTTGGCCCAGAGATATCTGACAGCACAACCTCAGCCAGGTGACCACAGCCAGCGTGGCAGTGGGGAGCCCTGCTAAGGATACGTGCTGTGGTGTGATGAGACAGCACTTGACCTCCCTGATCTTCTTCCCCAAATGTGTAGAACTCCAGCTAACTATGACAAAGATGTCAGACAAATCCAAATTGAGGGCACTCTACAAAATGCCTGATCAGTCCTCAAAACTGTCAGGGTTGTCAAAACCTAGGAGAGTACAAAAGGCTGTCAGAGCTGAGTCGAACTCAGGAAACATGACCCTAAATGTCATGTGGTGTCCTGGGTGATACCCTGGGACAGAAAAAGTACGCTAGGTAAAAAGTAAGGAAATCTGAACAAAAGCGGCTATAGTTAATAATGTATCTGATGATGGTTCGGCACCCATAGCACAGTCGTTATGACACCAGCCACATACACCAAGGGTGGTGGGTTCAAACCTGGCCCGGGCCAGCCGCAACAAAAAAAACTAACCGGGCATTGTGGCAGCGCCTATCCTCCGAGCTAATTGGGAGGCTGAGGCAAGAGAATCGCTTAAGCCCATGTGTTTGGGGTTGCTTTTGTTAGCTGTGATGCCACGGCATTCTACCGAGGGTGACATAATGAGACTCTGTCTCAAAAAAAAAATAAAACCTACAACTTGCATTGTTCTTAACTGTGAACACCTGAATGCTGTTGCCCCAAGAGGAGAAAGAGGCCTTAACTTCTAACAGTGCTTAATGTCCTTATCAGTGCAGCATGGCAGACAGATTAAGACGTGGAGATTAGAAAGGAAGAAATAAAAGTTCCATTCATAAACAGTATGACCATTTACTTAGAAAAACCCAAGGAATCTACAAGTAAGTTATAACTAATAAATGAGTTTGGGGGGCCTCACGAGATACAGGGTCAGTATACAAACATAAGCTGTAATTGTATATACTAGCAGCAAACTGTTGAAAACCAAGATATTTATATGGTATCGAAAAAGCACAAAAGATTTAGTGGTTGTATTATCTCTTGCTATATAAGTGCAAGTGTTGCCTCCAAACTTAACTGCCTAAAATAACATACATTTATTATCTCAGTTTCTGCGACTCATGTATTAATTCCGCCTCGAGGTCTCTTATGAGGTCGAAATCATCTTAAGACTGAACTGCTTCCAAGTTCACTCGGGTGGTTGTCCACAGGCCACGGTTTCTCTCTGGCTGTTGGCCAGAAGCTTTAGTTTCTTTTTGTGTGGCCCTCTCTGTAGAGCTGTGTAGAACATGGCAGCTTGCTTCTCCCAGAGCAGATATGATCTGAATGAGAACCAAAAGGTGGCTTTATATAACGCACTCTCAGACGCCACCCTCCAGTGGGTGTGATGGGTAACGGGAGACAGTGCAAGGGTGTGAGCGCCACAAGGAGGAAGCATTGCGGCCATCCCTAGGCTGTGTAACAGGGATAAATCTTGCAAAATATGCACAAAATTATTCACCAAAAACAACAAAATGATGCTTAAAAAAATTGAAGACCCAAATAAATGGAAAGAAATACTGTGATTATAGAACGAATACTTAGCGATTTAAAAAGGTTCATGCTGTCAAGACCTACTATAAAGCCATACTAATCAAGACTGAATTATATTGGCATAAAAATGTGAGTAAATGGAATAGACTCCAGAGCTCAGAGGTAGGACTCACCTACCTTGTAGGATAAAGCTGGTTGGTTTGGCAGAGGTGCCACTGTAATTGAGTGGAGAAGGCAGGCTCAATTCAGCAAATCGCACTGGGGTAATGACATGAACAAGCAAAATGCGAACCCTGGCTTTTACTTCTCGCCAGGTACACAGATTAACTCAGGATAAATTGTAGACTAAAATGTGAATTAGTTAGCACCATAACTCAGTGGGTGGGAAGTCATCCACATACACCAAGGCTGGTGGTTCAAACCCGGCACTGGCCAGCTAAACAACAATGACAACTGAAACAAAAAAATAGCTGGGCACTGTGGCAGGCCCCTGTAGTCCCAGCTACTGGGAAGGCTGAGGCAAGAAAATCGCCTAAGCCCGGGAGCTGTGATGCCACAGCGCTGTACCAAAAAAAAGTCAAAAATCAAGCCACACACAATATTTACAAAGCATATATCTGGTATCCAGAATATGTAGAGAACTCAATAAGCCCTTTTGAGCATGGTGCTTGGCTCCTCCTACTTCTGCTACTAATTCCATATCACCTTCCTCAAAGAAAGCTGAAAGTACGTATGTAGGAGGGAATCCAGCTTGTGCAGCCACATCCCAAGTAGCTGTTTGTCCTCTAAAGATTCTGGAAAAGAGAATCAGATTCCTGAAGGGACAGGAAGCAGTGGTTTAGGAAAAGCAAACAAAAAGAAAATACAATGAAGACCTGCTGTAACCTAATGAACTTGTCCTTTGCAACCTGATCACACAAAGGAAGAAAAAGAGTAGAACTTTTCTTACTCATCTTTGAATAATGTCTCCTGTTTACTCTAGAATTCTAATAAATTTGCATAAAATGTGTTCCCATTAGCTTTGTTGAATAGGCATTTAATTAAAAAAATGAGCCTTAGGCTCAGCGCCTATGGCTGAGGCCCCAGCCACATATACCTAAGCTAGAGAGTTTGAATCTAACCCAGGCCTGCCAAACAATGATGGCTGCAACCAGAAAATAACTGGGCATTGTGGTGGGTACCTGTAGTCCCAGCTACTTGGAAGGCAGAGGCAGGAGACTCGCTTGAGCCCAGGAGTTGGAGGTTGCTGTGAGCTGTGATGTCAGAGCACTCTACCCAAGGTGACAGCTTGAGGCAGTGTCTCAAAAAAAAAAAAAAAAATGAGCCTTTGGCTGGGCAAGGTGGCTCACTCCAATAATCCTAGCACTCTGGGAGGCCGAGGCAGGTGGATTGCCTCAGCTCACAGGTTGGAGACCAGCCTGAGCAAGAGCAAGACCCCATCTCTAAAAATTGCCAGGTGTTCTGGCGGGCACCTATAGCCCCAGCTACTTGGGAAGCTGAGGCAAGAGAATCACTTGAGCCCAGGAGTTTGAGATTGCTTTGAGCTGAGACACCATGGCATTCTACTGAGAGTGACAAAGTGAGACTCTGTTTAAAAAAAAAAAAGCCTTTGCTGGGCATGGTGGCTCACACCTGTAATCCAAGCACTCTGGGGGGCCAAGGCAGGTAGACTACCTGAGCTCATGAGTTTGAGATCAACTTGAGCAAGAGCCAGACCTTGTCTGTAAAAATAACTAAGTGTTGTGGCAGGCACCTGTAGTCTCAGCTACTCAGGAGGCTGAAGCAAGAGGATCGGTTCAGCCCAAGAGTTTAAGGTTGCTGTGAGCTGTGATTTCAAAGCACTCTACTGAGGGTGACAAAGTAAGATTCTGTCTCAAGAAAAAAAAAAGAGCCTTAAATTTAGCTGTTCAAAAGTCATGAAATTGGGAAAATTTAAGGTTAATTATGGTTACTTAGCTTAGTATTCAGTATAATGTAGCATTTGGTTTCTTTTACCAAATCAAGCTTTTTTTTTCTTGGTAAAATCAAATCATTGCTTGTGTTCTAAGTACAGATTTCCTGTACTAAAGATTTGCTTAAACCTTTTTACTACTGTCATTTTTAGTTGGTATTTGATTATTGGAATGGTGCCACATTTTTATTTTTTTATTTCCTTTTAAAAGCAGAATTTGACTTTAGTGCATTTTTGAACATTAAAAAAATTAAATATTAGTTAAACTTAACCTCCACCCTTTTCAGGAAAGTGACCAAAGACACAATGTTGAGAAAATTTGGATGAATATCTTGTATTTACAAAAATTTAAGGATAATGGGTGTTGAGGGTTTAAACAGTTGATAATACAAACTTTTATAACAATAATACCACCATGGCTGGCAGATTCAAATCCAGCCTGGGCCAGCTAAAAACAATGACAACTGCAACAAAAACAGCTGAGCATTGTGGCAGGCACCTTAGTCCCAGCTACTTGGGAGGCTAAAGCAAGAGAATCACTTAAGCCCAAGAGTTTGAATTTGCTGTGAGCTGTGATGCCACAGCACACTGTGTGCTGACGGCAACAGCTTGAGACTGTCTTAAAAAAAAGATAAAATACTTGCATAAAATCAGAAAGAACAATTCCATAGAACAGTTTTCTGGCTCTGCACCTGTGGCTCAAGTGGCAAAGGCGCCAGCCACATACACCTCAGCTGGCAGGCTCGAATCCAGCCAGGGCCCACCAAACAAAATGATGGCTGCAACCAAAAAAATAGCTGGGCGTTGTGGCAGGTGCCTCTAGTCCCAGCTACTTGGGAGGCAGAAGCAAGTGAATCGCTTGATCCCAGGGACTGGAGGTTGCTGTGAGCTGATACCACAGCCCTCTACCCAGGGCTTGAGGCTCTGTCTCAAAAAAAAAAAAAAACAAAAACAAAGAACAGTTTTCTTAGATACTGAACGTGTTGTTCAGTATCATAAAATGTTATCCTTTGTGCTTTTAATTTTAAAGTTGGAAATCAAAACATGAAAGGCAAATCATGCCATAAAAGACCTCAATAAGGGCGGCACCTGTGACTCAGTGGGCAGGGTGCCAGCCCCATATACTGAGGGTGGAGGGTTCAAACCCGACCCCGGCCAAACTGCAACAACAACAACAAAATAGCCAGGCCTTGTGGTGGGCACCTGAAGTCCCAGCTACTTGGAAGGCTGAAGCAAGGGAATCGCCTAAGCCTAGGAGTTGGAGGTTGCTGTGAGCTGTGTGACGTCACGGCACTCTACCATGGGCAATAAAGTGAAACTCTGTCTCTACAAAAAAAAAGAACTCTATAAGACAATACTTTTTTTAAAAAAGCAAAAGATCTAAATAGATACTCTGCCAAAAGAAGATACACAGTCCAGACGCAGTGTAGTCCTGGCAGTTTAAGAAGCCAAGCTAGAAGGATCATCTGAGCCCAAGAATTTCAGATAAGCCTAGGCAATATAGCCAGGCCCCATCTACACAGAAAATTTAAAAATTAAGTGAGTATGCGGGCACATGCCTATAGTCCCAGCTACTTGGGAGACTAAGGCAGGAGGATCACTTGAACCCAAGAGTCCGAGGCTCCAGCAAGCCTTGATTGGGCCATTGCACTCAAACCTAGGTGACAAAGCTAGACTGTGTCTCCAAAAAGTTTTTTTTTTTTTTTTTTTTTTGAGACAGAGTCTCACTTTATCACTCTGGGTAGAGTGTAGTGGTGTCACAGCTCACAGCAACCTCCAACTCCTGGGCTTAGGCGATTCTCCTGCCTCAGCCTCCCAAGTAGCTGGGACTACAGGTGCCCACCACAAGGCCAGGCTATTTTTTTTGTTGCGGTTTGGCTGGGGCCAGGTTTGAACCCGCCACCCTTGGTATATGGAGCCAGCGCCCTATCCACTGAGCCACAGGTGCTGCCCTCCGTAAAGTATTTTTTTAAAAAGAAGCTGGTGGGAATGCACACTAATACGTTCCTTCTGGAAGGATGTTTGGAGAATACTTAGAGACCTAAAAATAGACCTGCCTTTCGATCCTATAATTCCTCTTCTAGGTTTATACCCAGAAGACCAAAAATCACAATATAACAAAGACATCTGTACCAGAATGTTTA
>CAUYPK010077604.1:0-11822 GCA_963574355.1 Loris lydekkerianus | reverse complement strand
AATTTAATTTTTTTTTTTATTAAATCATAGCTGTGTACATTGATATTCTTCTTAGTAAAGTATCTCAAGAATGGAAGAAAAAGTACCCAATGTACTCATCCCTACTATGAAACTAATTTAGGGCTTTCACATGAAAGCTATATCCCAGCTACAACCTAAGAATAGGGGAAAGGGGGAAAGAGAAAGGAGGGAGGGGGGAAGTGGGTAGAGGGAAGGGTACTGGTGGAATTACACCTGTGGGGCATCTAACAAGGGTATATGTGAAACTTCATAAAGGTGGAATGTAAATGTCTTGGCACGGTAACTGGGAAAATGCCAGGAAGGCTATGTTATCTATTGTGATGAAAATGTGTCAAATGGTCTGTGAAGCTAGTGTATGATGCCCCATGATCATTTCAATGTATGCAACTATGATTTAATAAAAATAAATAAATAAATAAAATAAAATCACAATAAAAAAAAGAAGACAGACGCAAAATCTACAAACACATGAAAAAAAGCTCATTGTCCTTAATCATCAGAGAAATGCAAATCAAAACTACTTTGAGATATCATCTAAAGATGAGCCCATATCACAAAATCCCAAGACCAGAGATGTTGGCATGGATGTGAAGAAAAGGGAACACTTCTACACTGCTGGTGGAAATGCAAATTAATACATTCCTTTTGGAAAGATGTTTGGAGAACACTTAGAAATCTCAAAATAGATCTGCCATTCAATCTTATAATTCCTCTACTAGATATATACCCAGAAGACCAAAAATCACATCATAACAAAGATATTTGTACCAGAATGTTTATTGTAGCCTAATTCACAATTGCTAAGTCATGGAAAAAGCCCAAGTGCCCATCGATCCACAAATGGATTAATAAATTGTGGTATATGTATACCATGGAATATTATGCAGCCTTAAAGAAAGATAGAGACTTTACCTCTTTCATGTTTACATGGATGGAGCTGGAACTTATTCTTATTAGTAAAGTATCTCAAGAATGAAAGAAAAAGTATCCAATGTATTCAGTCCTACTATGAAACTAATTTATGCCTTTCATATGAAAGCTATAACCCAGTTATAACCTAAGAATATGGGGAAGAGGGAGAGGGAGGGGGGAGAATGAATGAAGGGAGGGTGATTGGTGGGATTACACCTACAGTGCACCTTACAAGGGTACATGTGAAACTTAGTAAATGTAGAATATAAATGTCTTAACACAATAACTAATAAAATGTCAGGAAGGCTATGTTAACCAGTGTGATGAAAATATGTCAAATGTTCTATAAAACCAGTGTGTGGTGCCCCATGATCGCATTAATGTACAAAGCTATGATTTAATAAGAATAGTAATAATAATAGTAACACTTACGAAAATAGGCTTAGATGGGACATTTCTTAAACTGATAGAGGCCACCTACAGCAAACCCAGAGCCAGTGCCATATTAAGTGAAGTAAAATTGAAAACATTTCCACTCATATTGGGAACTAGACAAGGATGCCCATTATAATTCAGCATCATAATGGAAGTCCTAGTCATTGCAATCAGGCAAGAGAAGGGGATCAAAGGTATTGAAATGGGGTTAGGGGAGGTGAAACTCTCACTCTTCTTGGATGACATGATTTTATACCTGGAAAATCCCAGGGACTCAATTACAAAGCTCTTAGAAGTTACCAAGGAATATAGTAGTGTCTCAGGATACAAAATCAGTACTTAAAAATCAGTAGCTTTTCTATATGCCAACAATAGTCAAACTGAAAACATAGTCAAGGACTCTATTCCTTTTATAGTCATGCCAAAGAAGATGAAATACCTGGAAATTTATCTAACAAAGGAAATGAAAGCTATCTATAATGAGAACTATGAAACCCTGAGACAAGAAATAGCTGAAGATATTAACAAATGGAAAAACATATCATGATCATGGCTGGGAAGAATCAACATTGTTTAAATGTTCATACTACCCAAAGTGATCTACAGATTTAATGCAATCTCTATCAAAGTATGAATGTCATACTTCAGAGAACTTGAAAAAATAGTACTTCATTTTATATGGAATCAGAAAAATCCTCAAATAACCAGTACATTACTTAGAAATAAAAACAAATCAGGAGGCATCACATTACCAGACTTTAGATTACACTATAAATCTATAGTGATCAAAACAGCATGGTACTGGTGCAAAAATATCGAGATGCAGATGTATGGAACAGAATAGAGAACCTAAAGATGAACCCAATTTACTATTTTTTAATTATAGCCATCTTATTGAATGTGAAATGGATCTTACTATTTAATTGGCATTTCCTTAATGATTAATGGTATTTTGCATCTTTTTATGTGTTTGTCAGTTGCTTGTACATCATTTTTGGAGAAATGTCTATTTAGTCCTTTGACCATTTTTAAACTGGTGTTCTTTTTATTGTTAAGTTGCAGGAGTTCTTTTTATATTCTGGATATCCCTAATCAAATACATGATTTGCAAATATTTTCTTCCATTTTGTAGGACATTTTTACTCTTATTGCTTCCTGTATATACAGAACTTTTAATTTTGATGAAGACTAATAAATGTATTTTTTCTTTTGCTGCTTATGCTTTTGAAATCATGTCTAAGAATGCATAACCAAATCCAAAATAATGAAGATTTACTTCTATGTTTTCTTTGAACAGTTTTATAGTTTTGACTTTTATATTTAGTACGTTTATCTATTTTCAGTTAATTTTTACATATGGTGTGAGACAAGAGTCCAAATTCATTCATTTGCATGTAGATATCCAGTTCTCAGCATCATCTGTTGAAAAGATTGCCCTTTACCGCTTTGAATGGTCCCATAACCCTTGTCAGAAGTTGACTGATCATAAATACATAGGCTTAATTACAGACTATCAATTCTATTCCTTTCAGTGATACACCTATTTTTATCCCAATACCAAACTATTATAGCTTTGCAATAAATCTTGAAATCAAAAAGTGTCAGTCCTCTAATTTTATGCTTATCTCAAGGTTGTTTTGACTATTTAGAGCCCATGCAATTCTATATATTTTAGAATCAGCTTCTCTATTTCTAAAAAAAAAAAAAGAAGAAGAAGAAGAAGAAAGCTATTGACATTCTAAAAGAGACATCACTACATCTAGACATCACTTTGGAGAGTAATGTCATTTTAATAACATTAAGTCTTCTAATCTTTAAACACAGGATGTCTTTCGATTTGTTTAGGTTCTTTTTAATCTCTTTTAGCAATATCTTATAATTTTCAATGTAAAAATTTTTCACCTCTTTGGTTAAAGTTATTACTAAATTTATTCCTAAATACTCTACTCCTTTTAGGTGTTTCTTAATTTCTTTTTCATATTGTTCTGTAGTATATTGAAATGAAATTGATTTTCATGTTAATCATGTTGAGGAAATTCCCTTATATCTCTAGGTAGTTCAGAGATTTTGTCAAGAAGAGGCTTTGAATTTTGTCAAAGACATTTTCTGCATCAATTGATATGCTCATGTACATTTTTTCCTTTGTAATGTTAATGTGGTATGTTGCATTGATTTATTTTCATATGTTTAACAACCTTTGAATTCCTGAGATAAATTCCATTTGATGATGACATTGCTAGTATTTTGTTGAAGATTTTTTGCATCTATAAGTGATATTGATTTATAATTCTCTTTCCTTGTTATGTCTTTGTTTGATTTTTGTATAAGGGCAATTGTAAACTCATAGAATGAGTTAGGTACTATTATTTCTCTTATTTTTTAGAAGAGCTTGAGAAGAATTAGTGTTAATTATTCTGTAAATGCTTGGTAGAATTTATCAGGGAAGCCATAGACTCCTGGGATTTCCTTTCATAAGGTTTTTGACTACTTATTCAATCTCTTTACTTGTATCAGTCTATTAGATTTTCCATTGATATAGTTTTGGTAGTTTGTGTGGTTTTAACATGTCTGTTTTATCTAGATTATGTGATTTATTGTTATGCAACTTATCATATTCTGTTTTAATCATTTTTATTTCTGCAAGATTGATAACAATGTCCCCACTTTCATTCCTGAGTTTAGTAATCTGAATTTTCTTTCTTAGTCACTCTAGCTAAAGATTTGCCAATTTTGTTAATCTTGTCAAAGAATCAACTTCTGATTTTATTTTTTCTTTCCTTTTTTAATACTGTTTCATTTATTTCTACTCATATTTACTTTTTTCTTTTTTTCTGTCAGCTTTGAGTTTAGTTTGCTCTTCATTTTCTACTTTCTTAAAATGGAAAGTTAGGTTATTGATTTGTGATTGTTCTTTTTTTAATGTAGACATTTACAGTTATGAATTTCCCTCTGACCACTTCTTTACCTGCATCTTATAAGTGTCTTAAAATATTTTCATTTGTCTTAAAATATTTTCTAATTTCTCTTTTCATTTGTCTTAAAATATTTTCTAATTTCTCTTGTGATTTCTTCTTTGAGCCACTGGTTGTGTAAGAGGGTGGTTTTAAATTTGAATAGATTTGTAAATTTTTTAGTTTTTCTTCTGTTATTGATTTCTACCATCATTCCACTGTGGTCAGAGAAAGTATTTTGATAATTTCAGTCTTTTAAAATTTATTGAGATTTGCTTTGTGGCTATCCTGGATATTGTGTATTCTGGAGAATGTCCCGTGTTTACCTGAAAAGAATGTATACTCTGCTGTCATTGGGTGGAATGGTCTGTATATGTCTGTTAGATCTAATTGGTTTATAGTTTTCTCAAGTCTTTTACTTCACTATTGATCTCTTGACTTGTTATTTTATCCTTTATTTAAAGTAGAATGTTGAGATCTACAACTAGTGTTTTCCAACTGTATGCTTCTCCTTTCATTGCTCTTAATTTTTCCTTCATGCATTTGGGAGTACACTTGATAAGTGTGTATATATTTATAATTTTTATATTTCCTTGATATATTGATACATTTAGAAATATATCATGTTCTTTTTCTTTTGTGACAACTTCTGCTTTAAAGTGCATTTTACCTGATGCTAGTATACCATTCTAGCTCTCTTTTGGTTGCTATTTGCATGAAATACCCTTTTCCAGCTTTCAACCTATTGTGTCTTCAAATCTAAAGTGGATCTCTTATAGCTAGCAAATAGATACATTATGGATTTCTTTAAAGATCTACTCTGCTATTAAAAAGAGCTTAATCTGTTTTCATTTAAAGTTAATTACTGATAAGGAAGAGCAAGTGCCATTTTTGTATTTTTTTCTATGTATCTTATCTTTTTTTCTTTTTCTTCAATTCTTTATTTCCTTCCTTTGTGGATTTTTGTTTTGTGTTTTCTAGACACACTATTTTAGACATCCTCTATTACTCTGGGTAGAGTGCCATGGTGTTGCTCATAGCAACTTCAAACTCTTGAGTTTGACCAATCCTCTTGTCTCAGCCTAGTGAGTAGCTTAGACCATAGATGCCCACCACAACATTGGATAGTTTTTCTGGGTTTTAGTAGATATGGGGTATGACTCTTGCTCAGGCTGTTCTCAAACTCCTAAGCTCAAGCAATCCACAAGCTTCAACCTCCTAGAGTACTGGGATTATAGGCGTGACCCACTGCACCCAATACTATTCAATTCCTTTTCCTCATATTCTTTAGTTGTTTTCTTAGTGGTTATCTTGAGGATTAAAATAAATGTATTACACTTACAAAATTCTGGTTTGAATTAATGTAAACTTTGCTTTAATCATATATAAAATTGCATACATATATTTCTCCATTGCTCCCCATTTGTGTCATAATTGTCACAAACTGCATTTTTTTTTTTTCAGATTAATATGATGGTACAAATGATTAGGTTACATTGCAATGTTTGCATTTGTTAGGTAAAGTCCCTCCTGTAGTTGTGTCCCACACCCAGGAGATGTACCATATACCCTTACAGTTTGCCCATTAAGTGGGAGCACACCCATCCCCCCTCTTTTCTTCCTCCTACAACTTGAATTAAATCAAGTTTCTCTCTTGTATGGGCATGTATTAGTTTGTCTACTGCTTCATATTAGTATTGAGTACATTGGATACTTGCTTTTCCATTCTTGCACTATTTTACTAAAAAGATCATGTTTCAACTCTATCCAGGCTTATACAAAAGATGTAAAATCTCTGTCTTTTTTATAGCTGAATAATATTCCATGGCATACATATACCACAGTTTATTAATCCATTCGTGGATTGATGGGCACTTAGATTGTTTCCATATTTTAGAGATTGTAAATTGAGCTTTAATAAACAATCTAGTGCAAATGTCCTTATAATAAAATGCTTTTTTTCTTCTTCTGGGTAGATACCTAGTAATGGGAATGTGGGATCAAATGGAAGATCTATTCTGAGTTCTTTAAGGATTATCTATACTTCTTTCCAAAGAGGCTGTATTAGTTTGCAGTCCCACCAACAGTATGAAAGCATTTCCTTTTCTCCATATCTGCACCAGCATCTGCAACATTGAGACTTTGTGATGTGGGCTATTCTCACTGGGGTTAGATAATATCTCAGCGTAGTTTTGATTTGCATTTCTCTGATGATTAGGAATGATAAGCACATAACTATATCTTAATAGATATGTGCCCATTAGCATAGATTTATAATTATCATTTGTAAATTTGTCTTTTAAGTCATATAGTTAAAAAATAGGTGCTACAAACTGAAAACACAATAATACTGGTCTTTATGTTTACCTATGTAGTTAACTTTATCAATGTTCTTTGTGTGGCCTCAAGGTACTGTTTAGTGTCCTTTCATTTCACCCTGAAAGACTCCCTTTAGCATTTCCTGTGAAGGGCATGTATACTAGCAAATAACTCCCTCATTCTTGGGAATGTCCTAATTTTCCCTTCAATTTTGAAGAAAGTTTTGCTAGATACAAAGTTCTTGGCTGACAATTTTTATTCTTTTCAGCATATTAAAAATGTCATCTCACTGCTAGCTCACCTCTGTGGTTTCTGATGAGAAATTGGTAATTTTATTGAAGACAGCTTATATGTGATCAATCGCTTCTCTCTTGCTGCTTTCAAGATTCACTCTTGTCTTTGTCTTTCAACAGTTTTATTTCTATATATCTCACTATGGATCTTTCTATTTTTATCCTAATTGGAGTTTGGTAAGCCTCTTGGTTGTGTAAATTTATGTCTTTTATCAGATTTTGGAAGTCTTTAAGCATAATTTATTTAATTTATTTATTTATTTGTTTGTTTGTTTGTTTTTACGGTGAAGTTTTATATTTAGAATTGGCCAGCTGGACTTGGTTTAGATGATTCCAATTTTGTTGGCAACATCCAAAGCATCATAATCAGGAGCCAGTCAAACATATGCCTTCTTCTCACAATCAGGCCTGATCAGGGTGTTGACCTTGGCCACATCAATGTCATAAAGCTTCTTCACAGCCTGTTTGATCTGGTGCTTGTTGGCTATGACATCCACAATGAACACAAATGTGTTGTTGTCTTCTATCTTCTTCATGGCAGACTCAGTGGTCAGGGGGAACTTGATGATGGCATAGTGGTCAAACTTGTTTCTCCCGGGGGCGCTCTTCCAAGGATATTTGGGCTGCCTCTGGAGTCTCAGAGTCTTTGGCTGCGGGAAGGTGGGTGATGTACAGATCTTTTTTTTTTTTTTTTTTGTGGCTGTGGATGCCTTTTAGCACTGCCTTTTTGGCCTTCAATGCCTTTGCTTTGGCTTCGGCTTTGGGAGGGGCAGGAGCTTCCTTCTGCACTTTTGGCGCTATCTTCAAGCATAATTTAAAAATACTCTTTCAGAGACTTGCTCGCTCTCACTCCTCTTTCTCTGGGACCCCCACCTACATATGTTGGTACACTTGATGTTGTCTCTTATATTCCTTAGGGTCTGTTTGTTTTATGTTGCTATTTCTTTTTAAATAGTCTCTTTCTGCTCTGCAGACTAGGTAATGTCATTTTACCAACCTTCAAGTTTACTCATTTTTTATTTCTGCCAAAAAAATCTAGTTTTGAGCCTTCTAATAAATTTTCAATTTATTGTAATTTTCAGCTTTAAAATTTCTATTTGGATCCTCTTTATAATTGATTACCTTTATTGACATTTATAGAAGATTAAATATCATACTTCTATAGGTGAGACTTTATTGTTTTGGTTTCCTTTAGTTCCTTTATTGGAGGGGAGAGTAGGGTTTTAGCTCTTTGTGTTATAGGAAGGCGATTTAAATTATTTGACTAACAAGTCCAATATCTATGCCTTGTTATTAGCATTTCTGTTAACTTATTCTTTCTCTTTTGAAACTTATTTTTCCATGTCTCAAATTTGTTTTTGAAAACTGGCAAATTTGAGTGCCATGATTTAGAATGTCATGTTAAGGCTGAGCATGGTGACTCATGCCTATAATCCTAGCACTCCAGGAGGCCAAAGTGGGTAGATTGCCTGAGCTCACCCCATCTCTAAAAGTAGCTAGGCATTATGGTGGGTGCCTATAGTCCCAACTACTCAGGAGGCTGAGACAAGGGAATTGCATGAGCCCAAGAGTTGAGGTTGCTGTGAACTATGATACCATAACACTCTACTGAGAGTGACAAAGTAAGACACTGTCTCAAAAAAAGAAATAGAATATCATGTTGACTCTAAAAACTAAATGACTCCCCTCCACGGGAATTTTTAGTTATTGCTTCCTGCTGGTTGCAATTATTTGTTTGTTTAGTGGCTTTTCTAAACAATTTTTGTAAACACTGTATTCCTTATAAGACCTAATCTCTGAAGTCTCTGTTCCTTTAGCTTTGTGCTTTGATAGAGATGTCAACTAATGGTTTAATAGAGATTTTCTTAAGTGACTAGAGCAAAGAAGAAAAATAAGAATAACAAAAATAAGGAGGAGTAGACAGAGGATGAGAAGGAAAAATAAAACTAGAGAAAAAAATGTTTTCAGGTCTTTGCAGAATGGTGTTAAGTTACTCCTTCTATGCTTAGCCAGACCATTTACAACTCTGCCTTAGATTTTACTTCCTGCTTGCCTTGAGGCTAAAGATCAGCCAGAAGTGAATGTAATGATTTCTCAGTCTCTTTTGAGCATATGCCTTACCCTAGGTGTACGCATGTCTTTCTAAATCCCCTAGTGTTATGGGAACTTTTCAAATCCTTATTCCCTTCCCCAAATTTTATTCTTCAGCTTTCTCTCATGGGCTTTCAGTGTGTCTGGCTTTATTCCTCCCAATTGTTATTTTTTGTCCCATGAAGTAGTGGCTTATTCTTTGTCTTCCACTGTTTAGGATTCTATCCTCCAAATAGCCATAGAATTCCATGTGAGATTATAAAAAAGAAAAGAAAAGGGAAAGCCCTTCACATCAGCTCTTTGGAAGAAATTCTGATTAATTAGAAACAAACACAATACCTTGGGAACAAAATCTCTCTTCCCTCTGAATCCTAGTGCCCACACCAGAAATGTGGGCTGCTATCTTTAAGACCACCACCACAGCAGGAAGAATGGAGAGGCTAAGGTAAGTTAAAATGCCACAAAGATTTTGGCATCATGTTTCAGTGGTTTTTGTCTTGCTTAAACTTTCATTCAGTTGCTATAAACATTTCATTATCTTTCAGAGTTATAGTTAGGTTAATTCTGATAGCTTTTGTTAGGTGTTTTGGTGCTTCTGGTGAAGGACAAACTCCAAGAGTTCCCTACTCCACCATTTTCACTGATTTCTCATATTTGCCTTTTGAATCAAGTTGACTATACCCAAAAGAATAATCTATTTTTAATATTATATTTAAAAAAATCAGTGTTTTTATTAGTTAGAGTCTTATCATCTAACATTCTAGCAGGCTAAAATTTGGGTCCCATCAAATAAATTTTGCACAAGACTCTCACTTACTTCCATTTTATACAAATACAAGCAGAGTATTCAAGTGAGGTCCGGAATTGCTAAATCGGTTCTGGGCTTATAATAGTCAAAACTCTGAAGTACTAACCACCTTCCTGTAGATATTTCACTCCCTCATCCATCATCTCTCTCCATCTTTATTCTTTTTTATTCCTTGATGTTTCACCTTCCCACTTACCACCCTCCATGATGAAATAATACTTCTTCTTACTGTTATTTCTTTAAGGGGATGAATATATTTCTGTCCCATAATTTGTTTTAAAATTTTGGTAAGCACATTTTCTAAGATGAGATAGTACACAGCTGTTAATTTATTCATGAGTATGAATGAATGATACTGTTTTTCTTTTCTTTTTTAGAAAGCAGACTTTGAGGGCAATACAGTAAGGGGAATTAAAAGGGGGGGGTGAGATACTTTGGGAGAAAGAAAAGAGCAGCAAAATATATTGCTGTTGATTAAGCATCACATCATAATTTTGTCTAAGCCAGTGCTACATCAGTCTTGCCTTTGAGTTTATAAACCCTAACCCAACTCTCAAGTACTGACTCTAGATTTTGGGGGGAGGGAAGAAGTTACTAGGAAGCTGCATGTCTGCCAGATCTCCAGAGGATTATGATACATTCTAAAGTTTGAGAACTACTTGTCAAAGTTATACTTACTGGTTTTTCTTGTTTGGATACAAAATAATAATAATAATAATAATCCCTTGCATTCTTATATCACTTTAGTATTTACGAAGAGTTTTTTCCCCCAGACAATAATCTTATCTATTATTACAAATGTCCCAGGATTGCTTTCTCCTTTTAACAAATTACAAAACTGAGTTTCAGAGAAATATCTGACTTTGCCATAGTGCACATTCAAATATAAATCTTTTCCCTTTAAATCCAGGGTTCTTTTAATTTTGTCTATGTGCAAATAATAATACTTAAAAATAAATGAAAATGTAAAAAAAAGTACCTTTTCTAGTAGAGTTGCTCAGCTTTGCCATTATTTTATCATTCACTTATTCATCCACTATTCAGTCACTTTACGTATTTAGGGAAATATTTATTGAACACTGTATTAAACCATATGATAGAGAGTTCTCATGCTTTAGGGCTGGACAGGGACCCCATTTTCTGGGCGTTAGTAGGCTCAGAAGTCAGTCTCATCATGGACCCCATCTTTAGGCACAAACAAGCTCATAAAAACCAGCCTGACCAGTATCTCATCTGCACCATTCTAGGAGCAGGAAACACACCCTAAACAAGAGGCTGCCCCTCCCAGAGCAAAGAACCTACCCTAGTGGACCACATTCCTGTACAAGAGCAGTTTTAAAATTAACTTCTGCCCCCAAACCCCTGGCACCAAATGGTTGTGCTATTTCATCTCCCGCCAAACCCCTTGCTCACGGGAGAGGAAAAGCAGTACATAATCCCCTAGACACGGGCGGCGCCTGTGGCTCAGTGAGTAGGGCGCCAGCCCCATATGCCGATGGTGGCGGGTTCGAACCCAGCCCCAGCCAAACTGCAACAAAAAAATAGCCGGGCTTTGTGGCGGGCACTTGTAGTCCCAGCTACTCGGGAGGCGGAGGCAAGAGAATTGCTTAAGCCCAGGAGCTGGAGGTTGCTGTGAGCTGTGTGATGCCACGGCACTCTACCTAAGGGCCATAAAGTGAGACTCTGTCTCTATTAAAAAAAAAAAAAATACCCTAGACAAAAGTTTCATGTGGGCTGCCTGTTCAGGAACCCCCCTCTGGCTTGCTGAATGCTTTGACTTTCTTCTCCCACTCCCTTGTCTATTAAGGTCATTTCAAAAGTTTTGTCCGTTTTTATGAGTCTACTTTAAAATGTAATATCTCAGTGAATATTTATTCAATTTAATCGAAATAAGCGCCATTTGAATCAGTGCACTTTTGCCAACGTAACACAAGTCGAGTAATTCTGTTGGCATAAAAATTGGGTTCTCGGGATTCGATGAAGTCAACGAAG